>JASDQU011401256.1:67324-108022 GCA_032191745.1 Picea mariana
GAGTACCTTGCTTCCGACCTGATGGTTGTGACGTAAAGCAAGATGATGTGATGAGACTAGCACTGAGGTTCCAGCTGAATAGCTGTGACGTAAAGCTAGTCTAGTATCCTGCTTCCGACCTGATGGTTGTGACGTAAAGCAGGACAAGCAACTTGCTTCCGGCTTGACAGCCGTGACGAAAAGCAAGACTATGAGATGAGACTAGAACTGTGCTTCCGGCTTGATAGCCGCGACGTAAATCTAGTCTAGTATTATTATGATGAGCCAGCCTCGTGCTGTGATGATGATGATGATGATGTATCAGTTTTATACTAATACATATTGATGCAGATGATGATTGCATTCCTTTGAGAATGACGATGCTGTCGATGAAGAAAACTTTCGATTTATAGATACGCCAGTCAGTGTTCCAAGATGATATTGATGATGCTGTCCTCTCACCCACTTGATGCTGTTGATGATGTTGTCCTCTCTCTCTCGCTTGATGCTGTTGAAGAATACCCTTCTTGTTAAGGGGGAGTGTTGAAATAATGTAACTTATGACTTATGACAAGAATATTTTCAAAACATATGACAAGTTCTGGAGCTTCAAAACATATGACTCATGACAAGGATATTTTCAACAAGTTTCAAGCTAAGTCACATGGTTCGGGTTCGAGTTCGGGTTCGACAAAAATTAGGTTCGGTTCAAGTTTGAATTTTCCAATAAGGTTTGAATGAGGTTCGACTTTAGGTTCAGCTATATATATTGAACCCTAATTAAACCTCATCCCAAACCTCAATAAAATTCTCCTTCAAATTCATCCTAAGGTTCAAATTCAGGCACCAGTTCGAGTTCATTTAGGTTCGGCGAACCTTGAGGTTCGCCAAATTTTGAACCTCAAATTTCGAACCTCAAGCTTTAGGTTCGACGAACCCTGTGACTTAGGTTTCAAGAGCAAGAGGGAGGAATGCATGTGAAATTGGGTGATGATGCCACTTATCCCGTGAAGGGATCATGCTCCATATATTTTCAGATGCGTTAGGTAATTTTCTTGAGTTAGATTCTGTTTTGAATGTTCCTGATTTAATGAAGAGACTGCTTTTAGTTTCTTGCATGAGAATTTACATTGTTTGACTGAGTTTGATGGTTAGCGAGTCACCATTGAAGACAACAACTATTGATTTGGTCGAGTTTTGGCCAGAGGAGTGTGAGAAGGTGGCCTTTACAGGCTACTCACAGATGGTTATAGAAGGATTCTCTCAGCAAGGGGGAGCTAGCCTTGATGAGACTATTTCTCCAGTTGTCAGAGGATTCTCCCAGGAAGTGGGATTTGCCTTGGATGGGTTGATGCATGCACCACCAGTTTTGGATTTTAGTATCAATGGGTCTGTACTCATGTTCGGTTTTTACGAGCTCAGTGCAGATGCCAATTATTTATTTGATATATTTGAAACTCTTGTCTTGGCCCTGTATATAGATGAGTTCATTATTGTAGGAAATCTGAAATATTTCATGTTGTGCTCTGGGAAGAGTTTGACCAGTGAAGCTGACATGAAGGACAAAGGAGGTTGGTAGGTTGTTGATGCAATATTCCTTGTATAGAAGGTTTTCACCTTGAAGATTGTGTAGAGAGTTTAGAGTACAAAAGGAAGTAGTGATCTAGTGTCATGTTTCTTTAGGTTTGCAAGGGGTCAACAATTTGACCAAGTCCCGGGTAGAGGGGAGGTTCGAGATGTAGAGGGAGCATCTTGTGTTTGGCAGAGACCACTTTCTGTGGCAAGGAGTTTTATACCTCTACAAGTGTTTGGCGCACTTGTCAATTCGGCAGGACCTTTGAAGGTGTCCAATACTTGGGCACATACAGCAGTAGATCCATACAGCAGTCTGCCTGGGTTTTTGAGCGTCATAGAGTGTGAGGGAGGCGCAGTTAAGTAGGGGAATAGAGGGTGCATGCATGCTGACCTTCAGTGTGCATGTGCCGGTGATAGTTTATTTCTAGTTTTGCTACCTTCAAATCACTGCAGTTCCAGATTTAGAAAATTCCAGTTCAGTTCAGTTTTCTATTTCAGTTCAGTGCTATTTTTGAGTTGCTTTTCTATTTATGATTTACTTCTGCAGTTTTAGGAAAAGAGAACTAGATAGGTTTTAGAGAGATAGGACGCTAATCCCAAGGAGAGGGTGAAGGTGAGGTGCATGTATAGTCTACTCCAGTCTAGGCACAGTTCTCTAGGAGGCCAGTGCATGCATGTACATTGTATGCATGCAGGATGTACACTCTAACCTAGGCATTTAGGGTTAGGTTATTTTTAATGTGCAACACTAGCATCCTTCTCTATAAAGAGAGGTGGGGCCTGTTCAGTTCAGTAGAAAGAAGCAGGTGATTAGAGCTAGGATTTGAAGCTTCCAGTGTTTCTTGTTTTCAGAGTAATACAACAGTGATGTGATTTGAGTTTCAGATCTGTTATACTTGATGTTATGATTTTCAGTTTGATGTGCTTTAGTTCCTAGTAAAAATCATATTGCATTTTTGATAGTGCTTTCAATTTTCTGTTGATCCTTAGTAGGTAGGTTAGTTCAGATTGCTTGGACTGTTACCATGTGCTGAGAATTTCAACAAAGGACCCTGTCAATGGGCTTTACTTGACAAAATTCTATGCTTAAATGAGCTCATTTTCAAGCCTTATATATTATTTGAATTAAAGTAGATTGGTTTGATCTTTCATGCTAAGGGTTGTAGGATGAACTAGTGGTTCCTGGACTGGTAGGGAGTCGGGGCACACCAACACTCCAAGGATCCTGGGGGGCTGCTTTTTCCATGTTGTCCTTCCATGCTGTCTGATATGCCTAAAGATTAGCATGTAACATGTCGGCTACAGGGCCTGATTCAGTTCTAATATAGCCAAGCCTATAGGTTAGTAGTTACCCTTTGTTTCATACCCTTCAAGATAAAATCAGTTTATTAAATTTGTAATTTTCAGCACCTCTGTTTCAGATACCAATATCTGGTTGCAGCCATAAGTGAGAAGCTCCATACTACATGCATATGAATACATTTTTCATTACTCTGGTTTGCTCAAGTAAATGCATGGTCATAAAGCACACTTGTGTTTACCAATGCCTGCTAGTAACAGTTATTGTTAACGTCTGTTCTGGATTATCTTTTATTACATAGAAGATAATTCTGCTACAAAGGGGTTTGATAATGTGGATCAATATGCTGTTGTTTTCACTGAAATCTTCATTGGAACAGCTTATTTTTCTTCGTGGCATTTTACAGTTATGCTACTTCTTGGCCCATTGATCAATTGATGGGTATGGCATAAGTGGGAATTTAATGCATTTTTCTTTAGCATTTCTTGAGTTGTAGGAAGATTGTCAATATAGACAGTTGGCATTGTTACATGGGTTGATTGTTTTTCCATTTCTAGAGTTGTAGGAAGGCCGTCAATATGAACCCTTGGCATTGTTACATGGGTTGAATTGATTGTTTTCAACATATAATATGTTCTTTTACCTTCATTGTGGATGGTATTGCTTGCCATGTGTTATCGTGATTTTCAGAAAGAGCTTGCTGGGTTCTATGGGCTTTTATTTGATTTGCACTAAACGTTAACTTCATTCCATTACCTACCATTGAAGCTTTTGTTAACCTTTGTAGAGATTCAAAGTGTATATCGATCTTGAAGTTAATAAGCTCTATATGAATTACCTTTATTTCTCTAATAGCCATTTCAGATGCAATTAGAAGATTACAAAAATGAAGGTAAAATCTATTTATGGGACTGTGGTTTGCATTGTGTCAGGTAAAGATAATAAGTTGCATAGAGGTGATTATAGCTATGCTCCTAACTTTGTGGCTCTAGGCAACTTTCATGTGTCTTTACTGAGCATGCATTTAAGGCACGCCATTGTTCAAGCAAACAACGCCATGAAATGTGGCAAACTCACCTTCAAGCACAAAATCAGAGTCATAATTGATGACATAATTTGGGCATTTTGTCATTATAAACTATATTGTCATACTTCAGTGCTGTTTTGGCATTTTGGATTATGTACCAAGTCACTTAAATAAATAAATAATGTTAATATTTGAATATCATCATGTTATCATTTTAAACATTTAATCTTGAATGGTATTAGTATGGTTAAGCTCAATGTTGTCAGACTCGGATTCTTTTAAGACTCTTTTTGTTGGTGAGTCTTGAAGATTCTTCAACTCTTTTCAAACTTGGCAAAGAGAAAAAATACTCAAAATATGGTGAATTTTGTGCTAAAACTATTTACATTTTCCAACCCATATAAGTTATAAAACTAGTCTATGCAGAAATTCATAAGATCATCTCGTAAAATATTATAAAACAACATGACACTCAATATTTATATCCAAAATGAAAATATTGAACTCAAAAATGATTCCATGATCAAATTCTCAAATATTACTCAATTCAACTATATAATTTATAGTCTCATAACATAATCAAAAAATCAAAATCTATAGTGTCTCCAAGGCCAATCTTGAGTCTCATGCATGACTATGAGAACGCCAAGAATAAGCCCTCGAGGAGCTAGTGCTGACATTGCTAGATTGAGACAACAACTCTGATGTAAGTGAATTTGGTGTTTCCGACATTGCTAGATTGAGACAACAACTTTGATGTAAGTGAATTTGGTGTTTCCATTTGAGAGAATGGAACACTAGGGAGAACTCGGGTTTCTCCATCAAGTCAACTCAGAACATTAACAAGAGACTCATTCTCCAAGACTCAATCAGAGACTAGATCAATCTTATCTAATAAATTTGGATCCAGATCCTTTGCCCACACTTGTTTTGTGAGCATCTGAAGGTTGTAGTAGATGAAGACCAACTTCTCTAGCTGCTCATGCTCCCACTTGTTGCATTTTTTGGTGTGGATGTGCTCAAATACAGACCAATTGTGCTCATAAGCTAAAGCGTCGCAGGGTTGACTCAGAATTTTGATGATGAATTCTTGTAGTTGTGGTGTCTCAGAGCCACAATCTATCCACCAATGGGTTGTTATAAGAAAATCAAAGATTACAAGTTTTGCAATGGAAAACTTGAAAAATAAAATTAGCACAATTACAATGTAATGATTTACAAATTGAATTTACCTGGGATTTTCTTCTCCCAAGACATTGGGTTGAGCTAAATCCAAACATGCTAGATGATGCCTTGTACACATTTTGCTGCATATTGATTTGTTCTCGTGTGTCTTGATTTGGGTACATCCTCTAAATGGATATCATCACACCTCTCATCACCTCTGGATCTTTTTGAATTTTAGACCACTCATAGAATATGCTCAGATTGAGTTATGCTCCCGTTACATGCAACGGTGAATGTAGCTGCCCATCCCAGCTGGAATCCAAGTACATATTTCACTGCATATTGATTTGTTCTTGTGTGTCTTTGTTATCGCACAATCTGTACTTGGCGAAAGCCCAAGGCAAGTGAAATAAGATTGGCGTAACAAGGGGGTGACCTATCACTGTCACCTTAATAAGAAACCCCTTTCTGTTTAGGAGTATGTTAAGATTGCCCCAAGGGAGATGTCCCTAGTGACCTAAAGGGTTGGTAAAACCAAACCAAGGATGCAAAGATAACCCCCCCTCTCATTGGTCACTCAAGTCAAAAGGTCTTGCTAAGTTTTATGTCTTAAGAGATGAAGCAAATATAATGGATGAAGTGTATCTGTCCAGAACAAGGCAACAAACAAAAATATGGCAGTTTCAAGTACAAAATGATATTAGTGCTTCAATAAGACAATAAACCATTGAAATGTATGCTCGCTAATATAAAATTGCAGCACAATGAAAATTTACAACAATAACTATTTTATAACAGTTGCAAGAAATATGCCTCAAAATTGCTTGAAAAAACAATGAAAATATAACATTTACTAGGCAGAATGATAATCAAATGTCACAAACAAATTTAGAAGTGTTTAGCTAACATTTAATGTAGAAAATGCAGAAAATTATTGCTTCAAGATGGCTGTAGCAGTGATTGTAACAACAACAATGTAGGGTTAGTTTACTAAGCTAGGTTAGTGTTAGTTTTAGTTAGTGAAAGCTAGAAAGGTTGAGTGTTGGTTTGACCTCTCAACAAAAGAAGTGTAAGGAATAGTGCCTTTGAGGGGTTATGGAGTCAAAAGTTCAACAACATTCATTTGGAGTAAGCAACAAAATGATTATAGTTATCCAAGTAAAGGATGAATCTTAGAAGAGTAGTACCTTAAGTCTTCTTAAGATTCAATCTTTGGGGAGGTGAACTACTAGAGAGTAGGCACTTCTAGGCCCTAGCGGTTTCCTCCTTCTTAGATTATTGAAAGAAATATTTAGATGCAAAAACAATTGATCAATGCTTCTAAAGTGCTAACACTTTAGGGCTTTAGAAGCTTGTCAAAATTAACCACCTTAGCAAAGTTTAACAAATGTAGAGCAAAGAAGTAGTATCATAAGTTCTTTCCTCCTAGGGTCTGTCAAGCAAGCGATTTCATAATCTTTAACATGAATAAGCAAATAGACCATAACCATTCAAATGAAATGATAATTGCATATTTACTTCACCAAGAATAATCAAGCCATGAAACCTTAGATTGCTAAGTAATTTTACCAAAAAAATGATCCAAGTTACAAGTAGAAGACTCCAAGAGAGGCGTGCCTCACAATTTCAGTCAATAAACCCTAAATAGGGTGCAAATTTCAGTCCACTTCTCTCCAAGTGAGAGTTGTTATGTAAAAATGAATGTACTTTATGTTTATCTATACAAAATCTTTGACCTTTAATTAATTTTAGGTCAAAATAAGGTCGACCTGGCCAATTTACAAATAAATTCAAATTTGACATAAATAAAATTAATTAGCATCTAAAGACACCTCCAAGGGTGACGTCATGCCCTTCTAGGGTGACGTTGAGGCCCTAAGGTGGAATGTTGAGCCTAAAAGGTAGGGCGCTTGGCCTCCAAAGGCCCCAGATGAAGCCCACACGTGCCACTAGGCTCATAATTGCCTCCAAAACGAAAACCCTATCTCTGAATGACGTCAAGGGTCATGATGGTGATGTCCCGGGCCTTCAAGGGCCAACGTCCATGTGGAAGAGCAATATTCCCTTGGGTCTAGGTTTGTCAGGATGCCTCCAAAGGCAATGTCCTTCTTTCTTTCTGGTGCAAATCTTCAATGTCTTCTTACCCCTAGCTGGGGTTACAACATCCATCTGTGGGATTTAAGCCCCCCATGAAGGTTCGAGCTAATCATTCCCTCATGTGTACTTGTCCACTAGGCAAATTCTTGCAGCAACAAGTATGCCTTCTAGGGGTTCATAAGTCACAGGGATCATAACATGTAAATCACATCCAATAATTAAATTACCCAAACATGTGCATCAAACCCCCCTTTAACCCAGAAAAATGCTCAAAGACGTTATGGAATTTGACAAGTTAGGTTTGGAGAGGGTTTCAGGGTGTCCTATTGGGCTAACCTCTCTTAAGTTTGGGGTGTTTCCTAGGTGGATTCTAGTCCAATTCATGTAAGTGTAAGAGGTGGCATGGGGTAAATATTTGGGCATGGGGTGCATGTGATAACAGGGAAATGTAGAGTCTTACCTGTGGGTACCTTTATGGAGGGCGAGCTGCACCTTGTCATGGATGCGATTGTTTCCTATCCCATTCATTTCTTTTTACTCTTAGCTTTATTTCGTTTGACCTTTTTCTCTTGTGCTTCAAGGAAATAGTTGAGGGCCACTGTCTTGGCTTGATGACCAGAGGTGACAACACTATCCACAAACATTTCACAGAAATGAGAAGGTTGTCTCGTGATGAGACCCTCTTTCTCTTGGCTATGCCACCAAGAGCCACTACCCTGGTTTGGTGACCAGATAGGTGGTAGTGTCATACCGCTACATGCCCATGGTCATAATAGGTCGGCTCATGATGAGACCTCCTATCCTTCAACTAGTACCTTGAGTGTTTATGTTATTTTGTGGGTCCCCTTTTCTTACTGAGAAGATTTTCACTGCTTTCTTGGGGATCCCTGGGCGAAGCTTCTCGAAGGTTTCAAAATTGGATTTTAACTCTTGCTAGCTACTGTTACCCTTTGGGCCTTTAGCCCCTTTTTCCCACGAGGTAAGGTACAACCCTTCCTAGTGTAGCCAATCTCAATGCCCAAATAAGGATAGGGGAGATGAAAGGAATAAAGATGAAAAGTGGCAAGTATGGAGGGAATGAACGATGACTTTTCACAGATCCACCTAGTAGCAACCCATCCTAAAGGGAAATCAACTTACTAGGGCACCATGTCACCCTTCCAAGTATGAATGAGGCAAAAAGCATAATTTCCAAGCAAACGTCATGAAATGAAGAAGGATTCAATGCAACATGTTCAAGTGCTTCAAAAATTAGAGTGATACATATCATGATACCTGGACTCATTACCTCATGGAGCAAGAATCACTGCTACTTCAGGACCAGGCTGTTGTGATGGATATTGCTGTTGGTAATACGTGGAATGCCCTGAAGAAAAGAGGGGTCCTGCGGGGCCATGCTCAAGTTGTCTGGCTCTCGGTACTCCATGTCTAAGACCTGCGGGCCTCGAGACGTGATCTCCTCAGTTATCCCTAGGCTAGGGGATAACATTTGGCTCCAACTCGGGGACATGTGCTCACCATAAACTGCACGATAACCTCAACATCTTTGGTATGACTTGTGCCTGCTAAATCTCAACAAAAGATATCAGTAATCCCTAGGGTGGTGATATCACCCCTTCGTCTATATATGATAAAATAAAAACATCTCTAGTCTAGCATGTGATTATGAACATACATATATACAAGTGAGACAAAATAATATGCAAATGCAACTACAACTATACTAATATGAAATGCAATGGTATGTACAATGGATGCAAATGCCTACCTACCTCTACTTTCCTATTGGTGAAATGCTAGGTGTAGTCAAATAACCAATGAAACCATCCGAACAATACCTCATAATACCTAGCTCTGTGCTTCATCATAAACGAAGACAATGACAAGTCAAGCGCAAAAATAACATGAGTTAGAGCATGCATCATATCATAGGAAATCGTGAAGTCTAGGTCATGGAAGCGGGAGGGAGGGACAAAATCATGCCAAGTCACCCTTCCAAAAAAGTGATCAATCCATCTCAGAAAAGGATCGTGAGAGGTCAAGGACTCAAAGGGTTGGCTCAAAGAGTCTGAGGGTTGACTACCTTGGACGTTATCACTCCCTGGGGTCTGAGAAGGGATTAACAAGAACTTAGAGGGAAACTGACAACTTCTCAGGGGAAAGATGAAATATTGAGATAATAAACTTCTTAAGGCATTCAACCTCCCCTTGAATTCTAACGGAATTTTTTGCCCTAAAAAAATTTGAAACAAGAGACATGTTCCCCAACTGCATCCTTAGTGACATAACAAGGTAAAACAATCAGAGGAAGCTGGACAACCTTGTCACAAATATCCAGTTTCAGGGAAGCAACGTCCTCACCTTTATCAAAATTTGAGCACAACGACGGTTGATAGTCTTCTTCATAGAATAAATCCAAGTGCTCAAAGGAATACTCATCAAAATTCCCAAGGTATGACCGAAAATCATCAGGAGAACATTACACTGGGTCATCCTTGGATGCTTGGAAAAGGTAATTATATCATTATCTTGTTTCCAAACGTCAAAATTATTAGAAACATCATATGATTGTTGTAAATGAAACATTCGAAGATATCCTTCCATATCACAAATGGGATCCTCATCAGAACCAATCACATCCCACTTACGTCTTCCAACATGTATGAACTCATCAATATTATCAACCAGGTCACTACTTTTATTATAACACGAAGGATTTAATGTATCCAAGGGCTCCTCTAATACTTCTTCACTTTCCAAATCATAAAATAAAGCATCATCAAAATATTGGAAAACGAAATAACTTACTGTGTTCACTTCTTGCTGTACAGGAGCATCAAAGGCTGGGATGACTTCATCAAATGGAATAACATCCAGTACATCATCCCCAAGACTCGTCTCTTTAATCATCTTTTTGCCTTAATCAAAAAATGAAGGACCTAGCTTTTCCAAGGGTTCCTTTACTTCTTCACCTTCTGAATCATAGAACAAAGTGTCATAAAAAACTTGGAAAGGAAAATGATTCACCTCATTCTCTTCGTCTTGTGGAGGACATATAGGATCTTGGAGAGCTTCATCGAACGAAGGAGCGGATACTAGCGCTTCATCCTCATAACTCACTTCTTTGGTCAAGTCTTTACTGCATTCTATTGAATCATGGGAAAAATCTTTCTCCTCTTCAAGGGGTTGACAACCATCTTCATAAATCTCTCCTTCTATATCAGAGGGTTCTTGGTATTGACTATAGTACACATCCCTGAGATCTTCCACAATCTCAGTGGTGAATCCTTCATCCTCTAGGGCTATTGCGAGATTTTGAAGGGCATCTTCATATGTCTGGAAATGTGGTTTCAAAAACTCAATAAACCTACGGACGAGGTCTACGAAAGATGATATACCCTTATCTTTGCAAAAACCCTTAATCCAATCTTGCAAAAAGGACGACAGGGAAAGTATGAACAATTTTACAAGAACATCCTCCCCTTCAAATTCTATCTCACTTATATACTTCAACAATTCTATAATGTAAGTAATTGGGAGGCCTCCGAATCTTGGAGAGTTGTTTAACCATTTTATATAAAAATAATGCAGGTATCCTTGAGAAATTTCAAAACCAATAGTCGGATAAACTTGTTCCCAGGGCACCATGATCCCATATCTTAGAAATATTACAAAGTTGAGAGTAAGGTGGCACCTTGGAAAATGTCAGTGGCGTCGCCAGATATCTTCTTAAGGATTATCAAAGGGAGTGAGGGAATCACCCTCAGTGGAGTTGTCAGGTAAGCTTCGTAAGATGAAGGTTTTGAGGGAAAGGCTTACCGAAAAGTGTCGTTAAAGAATATTGACTCAGTGTTCCCTGACAACGGTGCCAAAAATGTTATCGCACAATCTGTACTTGCCAAAGCCCAAGGCAAGTGAAACAAGATTGGCGTAACAAGGGGGTAACCTATCACTATCACCTTAATAGGAAACCCCTTTCTGTTTAGGAGTGTGTTAGGATTACCCCAAGGGAGACGTCCCTAGTGACCTAAAGGGCCGGTGAAAGCAAACCAATGATGCAAAGATAACCCTCCCCTCTCACTGGTCACTCAAGTCAAAAGGTCTTGCTAAGTTTTATGTCTTAAGAGATGAAACAAATGTAATGGATGAAGTGTACCTGCCCACAAGACAACATAAACACTCAAGGTACTAGTTGAAGGATAGGAGGTCTCATCATGAGCCGACCTATTATGACCATGGGCATGTAGCGGTATGACACTACCACCTATCTGGTCACCAAACCAGGGTAGTGGTTCTTTGTGGCATAGCCAAGAGAAAGGGGGTATCATCACGAGCCAACCTTCTCATTTCTGTGAAATGATTGTGGATAACACCGTCACCTCTGGTCATCAAGCTAGGATAGTGGCCCTCAACTATTTCCTTGAAGCACAAGAGAAAAAGATCAAAAGAAATAAAGATAAGAGTAAAATGCAATGAATGGGCTAGGAAAAAATTGCATCCATGACAAGGTGCAGCTCGCTCTCCACAAAGGCACCCACAGGGAAGACTACATTTCCCTGTTATCACATGCACCCCATGCCCAAATATTTACCCCATGCCATCTCTTACACTTACATGACTTGGACTAGACTCCACCTGGGAAACACCCCAAACATAAGAGAGGTTAGCCCAATAGGACACCCTGAGACTCTCTCCAAACCCAACTTGTCAAATTGCATAACGTCTTTGAGCATTTGTCTGGGTTAAAGGGGGGGGTGTGATGCACATGTTTGGGTAATTTAATTATTGGATGTGATTTACATGTTATGATACCTGTGACTTATGAACCCCTGGAGGGTGTACTTCTTGTTGTTGCAGGACTTTGGAGGGTGTACTTCTTGTTGTTGCAGGACTTTTCCCGGTGGACAGGTACACATGAAGGAATGATTAGCTCGGACCTTCATGGGGGGCTTAAAGCCCACAAATGGATGTTGTAACCCCAATCGGGAGTAAGAAGTCATTGAAGATTTGCACTGAGAAGAAAGAAGGACAATCTCATAGGGGAGATGGAAGGAATAAAGATGGAAAGTGGTAAGTATGGAGGGAACATACGACGAATTTTCATAGATCCACTCAATAGCAACCCATCCTAAAGGAAAATCAACTTACTAGGGAACCATGTCACCCTTCTAGGTATGAACGAGGCAAAGAACATAATTTCCAAGCAAACGTCATGAAATGAAGAAGGATTCAATACAACATGTTCAAGTGCTTCAAAAATCAGAGTGATACATACCATGATAACCAGACTCATTGCCTCATGGAGCAAGACTCATTGCTACTTCAAGACCATGCTGGTGTGATGGATACTGCTATTGTTAATACATGGATTGCATTGAAGAAAAGAGGGGCCCTCCGAGGCCATGCTCAAGTCGGTTGGCTCTCGGTACTCCATGTCTAATACCCGTGGGCCTCGAGACATGATCTCCTTAGTTATCCCTAGGCTAGGGGATAACAATCTTGATTCAGGTACATCCCCTCAATGGATATCATCACACCTCTCATAACCTTGGTATCTTTTTCAATTTTAGACCCCTCATTATAGAATATGCTCGGATTGAGTTATGCTCCCGCTACATGCAACAGTGAATGTAGCTGCCTATCCCAGCTGAAATCGATAATTTCCCATATAGGCATATATTTAGATGAATCCTCCTTATAAAAATTCTTGATGGCCTCTTTGGCCCTGTCCATGCCCTCATAAATGTATTCCATTGGAGCTTTGTCTCCACCCATGATCCTCAACACGTTCACAAGGGGCTAATTCATGCTGACAACCTTGGTGACTTTCTCCCATAAATTATCTTTAAAGAGAGACATTTTTACAACAATTGAATCTAGTTTTGTGTTGTCTTTCCAAAATAGACATTGTTGGCGAAAAAAAATCCGTCTCAATGCTTGGCACTCATTCAAAAGGCTTTGGAAGGAGAGAAAGTTTGTGGCAAAGCGTGTGACAGCGGGGCGACTGACCTTGCCCTCTTTGAACTCTCTCATAAGGCTCAACACCCAAGCATGGTTACCTGAACTTAGAATGTGGAGAGTATGAGACAACGACCTTCATCACACATCATCCTCCTTCACACAACAACGAGTGATGAAGTGAAGCCTCCACAAAGTAGGTAGTTGATGATTATGAAACCTCCTTCAATTTCCCTCCTAAATGATGATGAACTTAGCCCCCTCACAATGACAATGCACATTACTCTTCTAAGGAAGAAATGGCTCATGAAAATAAATGGAATGAGAAAGAATGAGGGGAGAAATGTCTTTAGAAAGACTTTTACCCTCTCAAACACCTCATGTCCCTCCTAAAATTACCTCCAAAACAATGCTGACTTGGTCAAATCGCACGTGCAAGCTTTTCTGGGCACTTTGTGGGGTCGACTAAGCTTGGGCATAGACTCTCAAGTATTGAAGAGTCCTGTGAATATTGAGGAGTTTTGAGGAGTCTTGGGGAGTTGGGATTATTACAGAGGAGTCTTTGGGGAGTGACTCTTTTTAATGGTGATTCTTCAAGACTCGAGAGTTCGAAAAGAGTTTGACAACACTAGTTAAGCTAATTTTCTATGAATTTTCGAATTTTTTCCTAATTTTCCCTTGAGAGTTTTGCCAATCAACATTAGGATGTTTGTAAAGCCTTGTGATTTATAATCTTGGATAATTTTTCTTGTTTCTTTGTAACTTATGCAACTTAGTGAGTAGGTAACTTAAACTTCAATATTCATTTTTTTAATCTTTACACATTTTACTATAGAAGCCTCTCATACATATTTCACAATCCTCTAGCCATACACCATAGGTCTCTAATGGCATGATGGTCATAACGCCATTTACGATGGGACTATGTCAAAACTTGCCCTCACAACTTGTTGCAATTTATTTATTATCCATGCTTTTAAAGCTTTTACTTTTAATTGATTGGATAGATATTCTGATTTTAAACATGCATGTGGAAGACATCTCCAATTTACAAGGGTCGTATTTTTTATTAGCTTACAAGAAGAGATGAAACATGTGAAATATAATCTTATTGATGAGAGGACTTTTATAGGGAAACCACATTATATTGAAAGTTTAGGAGTTTTACTGTGAGAATGGATTAATATAATCATGAAACCTTATATAGAGTTCAGATGTTTAGAAAAAGAACACAAAAATTGGTTGTTTTTTCACAATTGTGTTGATTCCAAGTATGGATTTGTAAAACTGAAAAACTGGGTGCATTTGAAAAACTGAAAAATGTAACATTTGGGAAGACTTTGAGTACGGTCAAAACATCACTACTAACTACAGTGATAAGTGGCATTTGCTGGTCAGATTGATATTGGATTGCTGGTCGGATTGATATTGGATAGGATAAACCCTTTGGCATTTTAACATGGGTTGAATTGATTGCTTTCAACATATAATATGTTCCTTTATCTACATTGTGCTTGGTATTGTTTATGGTGCAAACCTTTTCCTTTATCTGCATTGTTCAAGATCTAAGAGAGATCAAATACCTTTAGGTGCAAACTTTTTCTCAAATTTTTGTACTCTAAACAAGTTTACACCTTAAGGAATTTGATCCTTCTTAGTGCTTGAGAAATCTGAAGTTAAAATGAATCTAGGATGATGCATATTACAAACTCCTTTCACAATGTTGTTTTCATACACCATAGATCACTAATAGCATGATTGCCATAACATCATTTACAATGTGATTATGTCAAAACTTTCCCTCACAATTCATGGCGATTTATTATCCATGCTTTTGAAGTTTTTACATTTATTTGATTAGAGAGATATTCTGATCTCCAACATCCTTTGCATGAAGTAAATTATATGAGGCTCAAAGGGGTTTCAATACATGACCTTTTGCCGCATGCGCCATATTGAACTATTTGTAAAATCCAATTATTTAAAGTTTAGTTGACTAAATGGCTTTAAAATCTTATAATTTTATTGATTGTCATAACACCATTTATGATGTGACTATGTAACAACTTGTTGCAATTTATTATCCATATTTCCAAAGTTTGAACATTTTATTAGACAGATATTCTGATTTCCAATATGCTTGTGTCATGCCAACATTCTATGTATGAAGTAAAATGTACAAGCCTTTTAGTGGTTTCAATATATGACCTTTAGCTACGAGTAACGTAGTGAGCTATTTGTAAACTTCAATTTTGGTTAATTTTTAGTTGATTATTTGGGTTAAAGTCTTACAACTTTAACATAGTATTATAACATGGTATCCAATATATACTAAAGATTTCACAATGAGAAATTACTCACTTACAAGAAATAATCTCTTCTTCCTTTGAGTATAATTCATTCTTCTCAATTTCCTTTTTGAAAAGGAAATTATTACTTACAATGGATTCAGAAAAGTTGAGGCCCTTGGTTATTGGATTAAGTTCTTTGGTACCAAGATGCTAAATTGTATGATATACAGAAACATGTAATTTTTGAAATGAAAATGTGCATAAACATGATATATATAATGTGCTATTTTATAAATAATATATTATATTGAAACTTTAAAAGAAAGCATTATGAATAAATGAGCAAGAACATTTAAATGACAAACATAAATGATAAGCAATGTTTCACCATCACTTATATTGGGATCCTCATAATTAGTATCACCCTTTGTCTCTTGTCTGGCATTTGCCTCTACCTCGATACTTTTGGGACCTTAGTCAACACCATCCAATTTTGATGGAACTATCTAGTCCAAGCCTTAAATATGGTAGACAAAACTTATCATGCTTAATCAATGATTTTGGCTCGAATGAAGGGTACATTTTTGTGAAGGCCATGCTATAGGAGTTCAACTATCAACACCACCAACACTGGGGTACATAAAGGGCTTGGTGATAGATTAAATGTCAATGTGATACCTTCATACACTATAGAATCCAATGAAATTGTTGTAATCTTGCCAATCTTGAAAACTGTTAAGTTCGCTAAATTTTGAATGGGACATGGAATTCTACTTTCCCCATATGAACTCTGACGAGGTTGGAACCACTCTCAAACATCCTGAACAATTAATGAAAATGTTAGAGTTTAAGTAAAAGGATAAAAACAAAAAATAAGGGAAATTTGGAAATGGGGAAACATTATATATATATGAGCATCATGAATGTATGAACAATTTTTTTTAATGACAAACATGAATGATAAGCAATGTTCCACCATCACTTATATTGGGATCCTCATCGTTAGTATCACCCTTTGCCTCTTGTTAAGCCTTTGTCTCTACCTCGATCTTTTAGGGACCTTAGTGAACACCATCCAATTTTGATGAAACTATCTAATTCAAGCCTTAATATATGGTAGAAAAAGCTTAACACTCTTAATCAATGATTTTGGCTTGAGTGAAGGGTACATTTTTGCGAAGGACATGATAGAGGAGTTCAACAATCAACACCACCAACATTGGGGTACATAAAGGGCTTGGTGCTTGATTAAATGACCGTGCAATACCCTCATACATGATAGAATCAAGCAAAATTGTTGTAATCTTGAAATTCTAAAAATTGTTGAGTTTGCTAAATTTTGAATGGGATATGAAATTCTACTTTCCCCATATGAAGTTTAATAGGGCTAGAACCACTTTCAAACATCTTGGACAATTAATGGTAATATTAAAAATTTAAGTAAAAAAATAAAAATGAGAGATAAAGAAGATTACAACTTTTAAAATGATAAAAATAAAAGATAAAGGAAATGCTAACTTTTAAAGGATAAAAATGAAAGATAAAAGAAATGTTAACTTTTAAAGGACAACAATGAAAGATAAAACAAATGTAAACTTTTACTTCAAAAATTTAACCTTATCATTAATTTCCAACATTTTTAAGTCAAACATAATAAAAAATACCAAATAATTAAAAATTTTAAGGTTATCATTAATTTCCAACCTTTTTAGTTTTTTTTTTTCCAAAGAAAAATTGCACAAAAATTATATTAATCACATTTTTTTAAAACATCATCTGTGAATATAAATGGTTGACCAGGCCTACACACTTTAGTCTGCTCAAAACCTTGCCCCAACATCTAGGAGAATAGCAGCCCTGACTATTCTTTCCTTCAGAGGAAATGTGAAATAAACCTCTCACATTGAAAGTATTCCATCAAGATAAAATTGCATAAAACAACAAAATCCTAGATCCCTTGCAAAGAAGAAAAAACAATCTCGGATAAAATGGGACGGATGGAATCTAGGGAATTAAAAGATGTCCTCAAAGAGAGTAGGCCCCTCTTTATCTCTATCCCAAGTGAAATATGTCAACCTTCCTTTTACTGCCGATAGGGCTTTGCTTTGACATCTAATCGACCACTCTATTTGTTTCTCTGAAAATATGATGAAAATTAATACATTGGAAGGTGGGGATTAGATATTTAATTTGACGTTTCCAAGCTTCAATGCTGATGGCTTGAAGCTTCCCTTTCTGTTCAAGCCACTCTATTATAACCTTCGAATCCCCTATTACTTGAATAAATTGAAGGTCCAACATCTTGGCGAGTGTAAGAGTAGCCCGTACTCCTAACAATTCCGCTTTTGTGTTTGACCCCTCGCCACAATTTAAGAACCAACGATAGACTGAAGAATTTGTGCAAATTATAGTACCTCTAGCACCACAGTTAAATCCTCCAACGACCACAACTCCATCGAAATAAGCTATACAGAGTAGCCTTCTTTTAACAGGATCGGTTTTTGTCTTAGGATAGGAGAGACCTGAATTGGAGTAGAAAATTTGAGAGCTCCAAGAAACTTAGAGAAGACAGCCCAGGCCGAGGGCGAATGACCTTCAAAAATAGTTTTATTGCGTTCTTTCCATAAGAACCAACAAATAAAAATCGGAACGCGCTTGGGAGCTTGCCTATTCAATAACCAATTGTTCATGCATTCAGTCAAGGAGGTACCAATCCACTGAAAGTTGAAATTTAATGCATGTGCACATTTTTCCCACACAGACCGGGTGAATACACAATCGATGAACAGGTGATTTAAATCTTTCGCCATTTGACAACATAGACAGCAGAAGCCCGACCCCATCCATCCTTTCCTCTGCAATTGACCCCACGTTAATATTTTATTTTGCAAAGCTAACCAGAAAAATAAGATAATCTTTAGAGGTAAAAGCCATTTCCAGAAGTTTTTCTTCCAGCCGCTCCACGCCGAAATCTCTTTCAATGAAAAGATTGCTTCATAGGTGTTTTTGACAATTAATTCACCTTTGTTATCACCACCCGACCAAATAAGTGTGTCTTGCTCAGTTGCTTGAAGAGATACACTGACGCCTTTTAGTTCCTTGGTAAAATTGTCCCAATCCTCCACTAGTAACCCCGTCAGACCTAGGTCTGTGCTACTCATCCACAACTCGGCTGCCGTGATCGGGTTCCTAGCCACCACTGCATTTGCAAGTATAAAGATCTGTTTTTTATTTAACTGGTTTATTGTCTCATTTAAGAGGAATGATTTTTCAGCCAATCCAAGAATCCTGTCCCTCCCTATTAAAATTTGTGATCTCGCTCCTGGTCTCCAACTAATCCAATGGAGAATAATAGGAATGGTGTGCACCAGGCTAGACCAAATCATTGAAGCAGATTTAGTAGCGTGTGAAGGCTTCCTAAGCCAGTTGATGAGAGAAGTACTCTGCAAATATTTGCTCATCACCAGTAGATGCCATACACTATCCTGGTTCAATAATCTCCACATTGTATTAGTGTTTAAGGCTTTATTGAAAATTAGGAGATTTCGAAAACCCCAACCCCCCAAATTTTTTGGTTTGGATAAGGTCTCCCACCTGCATAAATGATAGTGCTGGGATTCATAGTGACCATTCCACAGAAAATGTAACATCACTTTCCTAATCCTACTCAATACTGAACGAGGCAGAGCTTCCATTGAAATCCAGAAAATCGGCTGGGCTTCTAGAACAACTTTAACCAAAATGTATCTTCCACCCATTGACAACCAACGATTACACCATAAACCAATCTTCTTTAATAGTTTCGCAATTAACCATCCCAGTCAGTTGCGCGCTATGCCCCTATCTACAGATGGAAACCCAAGTACCTAAATCTGCCAGAGAGAGGACTAAAGGAGAACGAGAGAATTTTTTTGAAAGGATCTAACTCGGCCTCCGTGAGTCCTTCAAATAGAACAAAAGTCTTAAGATGGTTCAAAGAAAAGCTCGATGCTTTGCAAAATATACCAAGAAGCCTAACTATCTCAAGCCAATCACTGGCAGAGGCCTTTGACATAATTATTACATTGTCCACAAATAGGATATGTAAAATATTAATCATCCTCGAAACTTTTATACCGAAAACTACTCCTCTCGCCAGACTGTCTTTCATCAATAAAACGAGGCCTTCCATCACCAGAATGAAGAGCAACAGAGAAAGTGGACACCCTTGCCGAACCCCCCTTCCACTTCTGAAGAAATCCGTAGCCTCTCCGTTTATTAAAACCACAAAGGAGGAAGATGTTATGCAAGACATTATCCAATTTGTCAAATCTAGCCCTGCTCCGATTTTTAGAAGGATCAACATGAGAAAATCCCTGTCAATACTATCATAAGCTTTCATAAACTTTCTTAAGATCTAGTTTTAATTGGTTTTAAAACCTTTTTAGTTAAACATAGTAAAAAAATACCAAGTACTTTCAAACATAGTAAATAACGTTATCATTAAATTTCCAACATTTTTGGTCAAACATAGTAAGAAATACCAAGATCTAGTATTGTAAATATGTCTTATATGTCTTATGGATGCTGGTACTACTTGGATCTGGTAGTATGAAATGAGTTTCCCACACATGGGACGTGTTTGTATGGTTAGAAACACGTTTCAAGGTTGTAACTTGTAACTCATGCATTTGCACGTTTTCGTATGAAAACAAGCTTGGTATGACCTTGTACGAGATGTTTCCTACAACATAGCCAAGATAAATTTCTCAATTTCCTTTTTGAAAATTCTTGTGTACAATGGATTGAGAAAAGTTGAGGTTCTTGGTTGCTCGACCTTTAATCCAATGGGAGAAATCAACAAGGGGAATAATAATCCAAATACGATACTGCATCTCTACGTTTAACCTTTCTGTAACAGTATTATGTTAAATATATGATAATGGCATAGATAAGTTTCACTTTGCCAAAGACTAAAGCTTGTTGTTTCTAAAGGCTTATTGCCATGGAGCAGCTTAAGGCAGTCTCTAGGGCTTGAACTACTAATGCATTAAAAAAGCGCTAATTATATAGTCATTGTCAATACCCGGTTGGTATTGATTAAGTTCTTAGGTACCAAGATGCCACTAATTAATGGTTATAAATGAAGTTTGCTAGTGAATAAAAATGACTATTTTTTTGACATCAACATGTGAAAAATACACCTATAAAAGGAAAGGCAGATCCCAATGTAAAGGAAAAATGTGGATTTTTGGAAGCCATAGTAAGTGGAAATTACAGAGAGCAAATTATAATAACTCAWAGATTCCACTTCAAGATGTGAAGAATGCATCTATAAGCATGAAATGCAGATCCCATTGTAAATGAAAAACATAGATTTTTAGAAGCATAGTAAGTGGAAAAAATGTCAGGAAAAACAAATTATAATACCTCATATATTTTATGAACTAACATACATTAGATGAGGAAGACAATTTTAAATGAGAAAAAARAACCTTGAAAAATATTGCGAGAATGGATTAATATAATCATGAAACTTTATGTCGACTTCATATGTTTGGAAAAAAAACAAAAACATTGGTTGYTTTTTTTTTCACGGTTAATGCATTGATCTTGAGTATGGATTTGAATTTAACTGTTATATATTCAAATTGCTTCGAGAAACACACCCCTCCATCACATAGCATGGGATTCCTTTATTTAGGGGGATGAGGGGAATTTGTTCTATACAATTCATCCCTGACTTGGAAGTATCTTCATATTTTTGACATGTTACTTAAGTGGAGTAGACTATAATTGATAATTTAATAATCCTTTCACCCCACATTAGAACTAGGGCCATTGTATTTAATATGGAGCCAAATAATTTTCGAGATACTTGTTCCTTTCAATTTTGTAAAAGCATTATTTTGAACTATTATTATTTGAAAAGGAGATATGTTTCTTAGAGATGCACATCCAACAAAGACAAAATGAAACTCTTATGAACAATGTTCTTGTTTTTTGTAGTGTTTATGTTCTTGTTCTTCTTACAATCTAAAAGAATAAGAACAAATATTGATA
Organism: Picea mariana; assembly: GCA_032191745.1. Classification (NCBI taxonomy): domain Eukaryota; kingdom Viridiplantae; phylum Streptophyta; class Pinopsida; order Pinales; family Pinaceae; genus Picea; species Picea mariana. The sequence continues at coordinate 88,761 of JASDQU011401256.1, forward strand.
TCGATAACACTTTTACCAATGTCTTCATTGCTAGAGCTTTGGATTGGTGTTTAAAAATGCAACATACTTAAGATATTGATGAGTACAAGTGCATGGTTTTATCACAACACCTAAATATTAAAAAATAATAACTTATATAATGTGATCCGTTGATTGTGTTCCTTGTTACAAAATGATACCAATAATGTTTTTATCTATTCATCTAATTTTAATATACAAATTAACTTATGCTAATCACATAAGAGAGTCAGAGCCACTATGTGACTCCAAAGCCATATCTAAAGCCACCAAGGATAAATTGAGCTCTGACTAAAACCTTTGGCTAGCAAATAATAGAGAATATTTTGATTATGAAAGTGTTTGGCTTTATAATAGTTAAACATAAACTTGACTCACAAAAACTATTATTAAACATCAAGCATTGAACTTGTGCATTCTGTCCAATTACAAGAAGTATCACAATATTTACCAGATTGTAACTACAACCCCTCAATTTTGTATTAAACTTGAAACATAATTCAATACATAAATATTTGATTTTTCACTAAACTAAAACCCAAATCATTATAGATAGATTGACACATTCATAAAATTGTGTAATATTTTTATTCTTGAGATAGAAATCAAGATTTACCTTTAGTATAGTGATGCTATAAACATTTTGGATATATCATATTGTTCAAAAACTAGTTGTCATTTTGGCCTTTGGTCCATTTACCTCAAATATACCTTATAGCTACTTATTCAATGGTCTCAAAAGAAAATATTCAAAATCACAATCATTATAATCATATCACACCAACATTAAAAGTATCAATATCACATAAAAGGGCATGGTGGATGCATTAGAAGCACCTCGTCTTTAAACTCCTATAGGTTAAGTATAAGAAATTGTGTTGCAACCCCATTTTTGATTGAGAGTCTGCCATAGTATTATGTTCATGGTAAACATGCTTGAATGAGACAGACTAAACAATATCTTCATGCATGGACTTGTTCCATCAAAGCTTGCAAACCAATATTTCGAAAGGGGGTCATACCAATCATCCTGCCAATAATAAGTTTTGAATCGCTAATAACATATAATCTTTCTTATCCCTTGACCACATCCACCCTGACAAGTAGTGCCAAAGCTTTCAATTCTACCTAATTTTTTGTTCCATGTCCTAAACTGATTTAGAATAAGAAATAATGTGAGTGAGATAGATATAGTGCCCCCTTAACACCATAGTGACTCAGGTTTCCTTGTGATGCTCCATCAAAGTAACCCCATGCAAAATAATCATCAATTTCCACTATTCTGAGTTGCCTAAAAGGCTTTGGATATGGTTGCTCACTCTCAAATTTGTACAATATTGTGAAAAAAACTTGGAACGACGACAAATACACATCTTGAAAAACAATTTCATTTCTAGACTCCCAAATTAGCCAACTTACAAGAATAGGTAATCTTCTATACTCGTTGACTGACACATTTGCACCCATTGCTTTAAGGCCATTGAAAGAGTGTTAACATTCCACTATCCAATACCTCCAAGAAGGGTTTTAATTGTTGACCATAATTCCATTATGTAATGACATCTAACAAGAAGATGATATATGATTTCACTTGCTTCTTTGCACAACATGCATATGTCCAATCCATTCAGAGACTTTTTTTTCAAGATGTCCTAAAGTAGAGCTTTATTGGATACAACCATCCAAAATAAGAGCTTTGTCTTTAATTTACCTTTCATTTTCTAAATGGTTGACCACCATCATTAGGGGTCTGCTTGTAGATCCTCCACAAATAACGATGATTAATCTAATTTCATTGAATAAGAACCATTCATTATATTTTTGAACCATACTAGTTTATCTTGCTCAAAACAAAGCTTTATAATCCCACTGGACAATAGGAGACTATAGGCTTTCCTTTCCTCTACTAAAGGACCTTTGATACCTAATGCTGGAGATTTCTAGGCCTTCTAGAAAGAACTTTGTTCTAGAACCACAATATCCCTAAAATAAATCACTTTTGTTGATGAAGTATATAGACTAGACCTTTAGGAAGCGTGTGGTTTCTCATGCACTTGATTCAAGGCGTTGAGTGCAATGTGATTTTCTATTAAACTTATAACTAATTCAATACAAACATTTTCCAAGGAAAACCTTATGGGGAAATCCTTGGGAACTTTCTTGCATTTTGTGGTTGGTGCTTAGGGTAAACTCATCGACACTAAAAACCTTAAGGGAAAATGTTGACACTATTTTCACTATATCCATTAACATTCAACTCGAATTCCAATATAACAAATTGAGACTAGATTACAAATGCTATCATAATTTTTTTAATGGAAAATATAATATAACAAATATTCCATTTCAAGCATTGTTTCTTATAAATGGGAAAACCTTTAAGGAAAGGGATAGCTCTTAAGTTATTGGGAATCAAGGAAACATTAACAATGAGAGTATTCTCTACAATGTATCCATTTACATTGTATTAGTATATCTACAATGATTTTATTTACATTGTATTAATAGACCTATGAATCTGCTCAAGAGGGAAGAAATTAGAGATCGGTTAGAACATTGTCTACCAAAATAATTTGTATGTTGGCAAGCAATTGCACGAAACACGAAGGGAATAATAATCCATGCCCTTCTAGTATTCTAAAAGGCCATGGCTACACCCTCCTTCCTTTAGTTACAAAAGAATTTTGGGATAACATTTTGTGAAGCATCCATCATGAACTTGCACAAAGAACTGCACGGTGTAATAAGGTAATGTATGGAGTACTTTCCACTTGGAAGCATTACTAAAATACATAGAGAAAATAATCTTCCTCAAAAGTGTCAAGAGGGGAAAAATAGTTTTTGTAGATACTTTCATGAAGAACCTTATATTTGAGGTAAGGACAATAATATTTCTAAACTTTATGTTCACTCATTCATGAGAGGCACAAATGGTGGTCCATGAAATCTATTTGAGGATTTTCCTTTGCTTCTCATGACAATGAAGATAGTCACACATTACTTTCACAATTTTCTTGAATATGATTTTTAGAGCATGTACAATGGAGCAAATATAGTTTGGGATATGAAATAAATATTTACTGTAGCAACCTTTCAACCATATTGAATAACTTGGACACATAGGTTAAAGGGAACCTAATCCTCATTTTATGAGGCCTAATGCTTACATAAATTTGTGAATACTCAAGGATTTGAAAACATTGTTACCAACCTAAAGAAGATTTAGATGGACATTTAGTAGTTTGGACATGCTAAAGTTGATTTTAGCCATTAAAACAATGCAAAAAATGATGAGTATATAGATCTATATTATTATTTGCTCTAAATAATAATTCTATAAGAACAATGTTATTAGAAAAAAAGTTTTTTTTTTTGTTTCTAGGTTACAAAACCCATGGAAAACCCCTGAGTACTTCCCCTCATTTCGAGGATGGTACCCAGGGTAAACCCTAGAATCTCCAGACCACAAGGTTGGTCAACAATAGGGCTTGAATCCATTACAAAAGTATACTTGTTATGAGCTTAACATGTCACTTGTGGGAATTGAACTTGGGTGGGGAGGATAATAATCATTCCTCACAACCACCCAGGTTAAATCCAATTGACGTTATTAGAAAATAGTCGGTTAGTGATTGACCAAATTATCATATCAATGTTGATAACTAGCCAAATTATCATTTGTGTCGATGCATCTTAGACTACCATACAATATTTATATTGTAATAATGTGCAAGTTACATGGAAATTTAAATAAGTAGTAAATTTTCCAATGAAAAATGGGTGATAATTGTTTCCCCATATTTATGCTAGTTTTCATCTTGGCAAGGAAAAAACCTTACTTTATAATTCATCTTTGCATAATAATTCACATTGTGCTTTTTCTAGGTAAATATGGTCCCTTACTCATCCTAATATTTTAGAGATTGATTTAAGCACATTAAAAATCCACCTTGTTATAACTATCACTAATTAATTTCCTTAGCCTTCCATAATATTTTAAAAAATAATTGTATTGATAGACCTTTGAGAAAAAATATGTAATGATATTCTAAGAAAGCTTAAAGGAATTACAACTCTTGATCTGTCCTTAAGGTAACTTGCTTGTTGAGACTTTGAAGAGGGTACCTTCTCTTGTTCTTGTTGATCTCTGGCCTCTTTTACCTTTTGGATAAGTTCATATTGCAACAAATACAATATATGGATCGCAATGTCTCAAGCAATTAATTTGGTGAGAGTTATCCATGTTTTCTTCGTTAGAGGCATCGATTCTACATAAACTCTTCATGATTCACATTACTCTTTAAAAGAAAACTTTAATATTGGGGTTGCTTCAATAATTTCAAATGTTTCTCTTTTTAAACATAGACTTTGAAACCAATGGGCATCTGTTTTATTTCCAAATTGACCTGAGTGGATCTTTTAGAGTCCATTCGAATGGTAAATTCTCTAGTTAATTCTTATGTTATTAAGAACCTTTGAATTTTGTGTTTGAAGCTCTCTTATGTATGCCTTAGAGAAATCCTAGGTTTCCTTTGAAAATGGATAAGACATGCAAAGGATGTGGCATTTTATGTGTTGATATTATGGTAGACGTGGGAGGTATCAAAACCTCCATGTGTAACCTCTGACTAGATTAGAATATTCCAAAATCTAGAGAAACTCTAAACAGATGTATAGAAACCCTAAAATACATGTCGGCTCGATACAAGAATTAATATTTAAGTATTGGCCTCTAAAAGAAGAAGTCGTCCTAGACAAGAGACAAAGAGAACTATAAATAGAGGGCGCTTGAGTTCATTTGGTCATACACACTCTCACAACTCACACATACAAGTGGTGCACAAGTTTGGAGAAGGAATGCAGTTGCAACTACTGCAACTGAGATTTTTGGTCTTGGTTTTTGGTTTATGGACTTTCTTTTTGGTTCACTATTCTTGGAGAAATAAAGATATGCTATCTCTTGGTTATCTGTTGGGTCTGGTACTGCTTCCAGAATTATTCTATCTGTCAAGGTTATGGTGCTCGGGGGGTGGCTGCGTGCCTATGGTTGGGTGACAATATTGAGATATTGTCTATGGAAAAATGAGCACATCTCTTTTATTATAATAGGTTATGGGCCCACACTATCTTCAGACAATCTAACCACTGGAAGATAGATTGGGAAGTTATTTGTTAAGCTCGTTGTGGTACTAGTTACAACTGCAACTAGGTTTTCTGATTATGTAGTTGCATCAAACCATAAACCTTGTGTTCGAGCACTTATGGTGAAGCCTTTGACCTAATTCCTTGACATTCTAGTGTGCCCTAGCCTAGCGCACCTCTTGGTATCCTCAGCTAGCAAAAACGTCAGGTTTGATTTTTTGGTCAAAGTCAAAGGTTGACTTCTGGTCAAATTGATTTTGTGGTCAAAGTTGAAATTTTAGAGTTTCTAGCTTGTTCTAATCATTGAATCTTCTGATTCAATTTCCAATCTCTTCTTTTCAAGATGGTATCTAGTTTCAGATTGGAAGACAAGTTGGACAATGCTACAAGACTTCAAAGGTATGCATTTGTTTATGCTATCCAAGTTATATCATCTAGAAAAACATGAGTGTGTTTGCAAGGAAAGTAATAGAGACCTTGTCCAAGATGAAATATTGGATTCAGTGCATTCAGAAGAACAAGCGCACCCTCTATAACAAGTGAGGCTTTAGGTTCCATGTTTCCTTAAATTTTTAACCTTTAAATTTGTATATATCAAGGGTGATAGTTGCTACATTACAAAAGAAGCATTTGAAAGGTTCTATTATTGCTAGATGCAATGAATACTTGACTGAATATGAATACCATTGATATAGATGCTTATTGTACTTGTTTTCAATATGAACTAACATTTCCTCTAGAGAGATATTTCTTGTTTTCTCTTGTTGTTCTTTTTCCAGACAGGTACTCTTATGAAATATGTTTGATCTTTGCAGAATCTGTCATAGAAGAAGTTTATAAGGATGACACAATGTTTGCAACAACTTCTAGATGGGAAACAACTTAAAGAGACTCAGAGGGAGTCATAATCAGAGGAAGTTAGTAATAAAAAAGAAACCATAACAAGCTTGTGACACTTTGCAGAAAGAAAAGAGAAATGCATCATACGTAAGCATGGAATCTCTCAGATAGAGGCATGAAGTCGAGATTATGAGGGAGCTAATACCCAATTATATGATCCATTGAATAATCCTTTAATACTATGAAGTATCTATCCATGTTAGTCATTAGAAGTAACAACCATGATAAGCAACACATGTTCAACCTGACTCTAGAAGAAGTCTTCTTTGAAAAGAAGCCTTGAATATTCTAGGTTGTCCATCTACATTTATAGTCCTATGACGAAAGGAAGAAGTTGGAACCTTTAGGAAGGAAGGGAATGGAATCTATAAAATATTCCATGGAATCCAACATTGAAATGGAACATGAGGAAGAACATGAATATTCCAAGAAAGAAAGAAAAGCCAGAACAACAAAAATTGAACTAGTTACTATACCAAAAATCATAAGACTACTATCATGATTTGAATTCACTAGAAGCATTCAAGTAGAAGGAATGAAAAGAAGCTGTGATGAAGAACACTGTGAGAAATTATGAATTTTTTTTATAAGTGGAAGAATTGATAGATACAAGGTGAAATTCAAGGCTAAAGGGTTCTCCCAGAAGGAGGGAGAATATTATGATGACAACTTGTTCCAGTAACCATATATTCCTCTACCTGAGCCATTATATCTCTTGAAATATCCATGGGTTGAAGTTTACATCCGATGGATGTAAAGACTGTTCTTCTCAACAAAGTAATTGAAGAAGAAGCATATGTGGAGAAACCTCAAGGCTTTTGAGGTATACCCGAAAGAGACCCATGTATGAATATGGAATAATACCTTGTATGGATTCAAGCAACTTGGTGCTGAGCCTCTCATGTACAACAAAAGCGTGGTGAAAAATTCCTAGGATAGAGGAAGTGTATCGAAATGGTTCTTCAGAAGTCCAGGATAATGGGTTACAAATCTATGGTGAACTCCCATGATGATAGATATGAAGAAGATGAGAGGCTTTGATCCAGTAGACCCATCCCTGTATCGACAATTGAACGACTCGTTAATGTATTTGGAGAATACTCAGTTGGATATTTTATTTGTTGTGAAAATAGTTCCAAGTGGAACATATCCATGGAAATTGAATAACTACAAAGCATGCCTTGAAATATCTTCGCCGGACGTTTGATTTATGATATACAAATGCATGGATTTATTGATTCAGATTGGGCAGGGAGTGCATATGACAGAAGAAGTGCTTCTTGGATATGTTTCAGTTTTAGCTTTTCCATGATATCATGGGCTAGCAGGAAACAAAATTCTATTGCACTCAACACTGCAAAAGTAGAATATATTGCATCTTTTGATGATTGTACGAAAGTAGTGTGGCTCCATAAGCGGGTTTTTGGACTGTTTGATCAGGTGCTAGATTCGAGCGTGATATATTGTGATAATCAGAGTTGTGTGAAGCTTTCAGAGAACTTGACGTTCCATGACAAGTCGAAGCACATTGAGATCAAGTATTATTTTCTCTATGATAAAGTCCAGATGGGAGAAGTGGTTATCCGGTATATCTCCACTAATGAAGTAGATATCAAATATTTTGGTAAAGCCTCTGTCCAAGATGAAAAGTTTGCATACTTAAGGGACAATCTAAACTTGTGGATATGACTTCCTTAATGGAAAAGGAAGTGATTATTCCCTAGGTTGGGAGGGATCACTGATATGTTATTGATATATGGACAATCATTTTCTATTTTGGAAAATGGTCCAGGTTGGGCAGTCACTTTCCAGTCCAGAAAGTGGTCCAAGATTCTTGATGGACAATCATTTTCCAGTTTGGAAAATGGTCTGGGTTAGACAGCCACTTTCTAGTTCAGAAAGTGGTCCAAGATTTCTGACGGATAGTCATTTTCCAGTTCAGAAAATGGTTCAGATTAGACAATCATGTTTGTAATGAAAATGGTCTGATAGATTGCTGATGTACCATAGAAAACGATTCCCCTTGTGGCCGGTGTGGGGGAATGGTCTAGGACAATAATTATTCTTGGAATTCACTCTGAGTAGTGGTCAAGCAAAATGGTTCGCCTCTCTGGGAAGTCATTCTTTCGAAGTTCATATTTGTGAGAAGTTTCGAAGAATGGTCTGTTATAGGAGGTTGGTGCATGCCAATATTTTCGATAGGAAATGGTCCATACAATCATTCCATAGGGCAGACTCATTCTCTCTAGGTTGAATTATTATTAGTGACAGAAGAATGGCCTAGTTAGGTGAATAGTCCAGGTTCAACAATTAGGGACAATCATTCCCTAGGGAAGACTCATTCTCTCCAGGTTGCACTGTGATTAGTGCCAAAACAATGGCCTAGTTAGGTGAATGGTCCAGGGTCATAAATAAGGGACAATTATTATTCTATGATTGAGAAGAATAGTCCAAATAACCCATGGATGATGTTTAACTTTCATAGGGCAGATGCTCTTCCATATATCACAGATGTGAGTGGAAGAATGGCCCAAATGACTCAGTTTATATCATGACATTCTTGATACAGGTTGATATCAGATGATATGATTTTTGTAGAGACTCTATGTCTCTGGACAATAGTTGTATGCTACTATGGTGAATGTGATCCACTGGTAGTGACTGTGTGTCACTAGTTAGTAGTTGTGTGCTACTAGGATTGGTTGTGTACCACTGGGTAGTAGCAGTTATATGATATTATAGAAGTTGCATTAGAGCAGTTGCATGCTATTATCTGATTTCCATGGAGACTACCACTAGTGGTTGAGATGATTTTCAACTAGATGGATAGTCAGTGTGTTGATGGACATTCTCCCTGTGGAGAATGGTCCAGATTGATAGATTGTTGACGTATCATGGTCTGGTATTTTCTTAAGGCACATATTGTGGCCTGATTAGGAAAATAGTTGTGGACCAATATTTTCTAAGGCATATGGGTAGAGATTGATCTCTATGGTACATATGACCCGATTATAAAATAGTCTGAGACTGACATTCCTGTAGCCCATGGCATGGATTTCAACATATGTTAGGACAATTTTTCTTCTAAGACGTATGTCCGGAATAGAAGAATGGTCCTTGTATCATTCTATTTAGTAAGTGACTTATTCAGAATCATGCCCGATTACTCAGATGGAGTATGGCTTCGAGAGATGATGCAATTGATGCTATCAGATGATACTGACGGTGGTGATGTTTCTCGTGAGTTGATTTATGTGATCATGAGTTACCCTGTGTGGCTATGATGACGCTACCGGTATAATGGCCTATTTGTGATTAAGACCACTACCATTAGATACCTCCCTAGATAGGAGGGAGTGTTGATATTATGGTAGCTGCAAAAGGTATCAACCTCCATGTGTAACCTTTGACTAGATTAGAATATTTTGGAAGCAAGAGAAAACCTAAACAGATGTATAGAAACCCTAGAAGACATGTCAACGCAATAAAATAATTAATATTTAAGTATTGGCCTCTAAAAGAAGAAGTCGACTTGGATAGGAGACACATAGCACTATAAATAGAGGGCGCTTGAGCTCATTTGGTCATACAAAATCTCACAACTCACACATACAAGTGGTGCACAAGTTTGGAGGAGTGCGGCTGCAACTACTGTAAATGGGATTTTTGGTCTTGGTTTCTGGTTTATGGACTTTCTATTTGGTGTACTATTCTTGGAGAAAGAGAGATATGCTATCTCTTGGTTATCTGTTGGGTTTGGTACTGCTTCCAGAATTATTCTATCTGTCAAGGTTATGGTGCTCAGGGGTGGCTGCGTGACTATGGTTGGGTGACAATACTGAGATATTGTCTATGGAAAAATGAGAACATCTCTTTTATTATAACATTATGCACATAGAGTTTTGGGAAAGATAGAAGGAGCTTGTTAGCTTTGTGCTCATGCAATAAACCTTAATAGATAAAACACAAAATCTCTTAACTTCATAAATAATAAAATGCATCCAGACAAGAATATAGAGAGAACACTTAAGGTAGGGTAAAACCATCAAATACTCCCTAGGAGAGAATCACTCCACAAGCCATGCTTACTGCAATACAATACTTAACATCGAACATATCCAAAACATTGATGCTTATTGAAATGAGGACATGGGGTCCAACTATGAATTTGCTACCTTGATATTGATTCTAGTTTCTCCTTTGGTTCCATGTTGTCACTATGCTACTTTGATATCTCCATGCATTGCTTTTAGTACTCCATGTACCTCTATATCGGGGATCTTTTTGGTTCCATGTTGATCCGTTATAAGTTTTCTTATGCTCACAACTTTGCCTTGATGATTCTGGTTTCTCAAGGTGGCATTGGTGGTGATATACATCAAACTTATCTATTGGTTCTTCTGTCTTTGACTGTCCAACATGAGAAACCATAGCTATAGGTTCTTCCGTCTTTGACTCTTCAACATGTGGTTCCTTTGAGGACTGAGATTTATAGATTTTTCTTCATTTTTATGCCCTTCCTAGGGATTTCCTTCATGTTCTTGTGTAACTCTTTTTAAAATTTAAACTTAGACTCTTCATCCTATGTCACTATTAATATTGCAATTAGTTTCCTTGCAATCTGTACTTCATGTGCCACCTTGGGCCCTTGTAGTTTAGTAAGAGAAATATCTTGTAGTGTGGTTTATTTTTCTTGTACCAAAGTTTCATAAACTTCTTTTGTGCATTAATATTAACCATACCAACTGAGTCTATCCAAGGATATATGAGAATAAATTCCATGCTCATCCATATCAATAGCATAAAAATATGAATGTAAACATATTTATCCATAGTAATATTCAAATCTTTAAAAAATTTGAAGCTTCTCACCCTCAACCTATGTGCTTTGTGGGAACCTATAATATTTTAGCCAAATGAACATTGGTGAAATTATACTCATTGCTAGGGTTTATAGAAATAATGGTTTTCTCCTTCCAAAGACATTTATGAAGCTATAATAGGAAGTTTTCACTTGAAAATAAATCCACAGTGCTCTCTTTATCCTTCTTCTTGGCATGAGACCATTTGTGTAAATATAGTTGTTCAAATTCTATTTCTGAAAGGTAGAACTTCTCATTAAGGCCAAGCCACTTCCATCAAACTGTAGCATCATCCTTTAGATTAAGGCGTAAGTGGTATTTTCAATCACTAGGATATTTTCACTTTATTAAGTTTGTGAATTCTTCGATAGTAAGACCATCATATTTTCCTATAAAATACATCTTTATTGTGAAAATTTGAAACTAGAACTAACGTTTTGAAGAAATAACTTACTTTTCAATGGAGCTCAAGTTTGTGTGGCTAGGATTTTGAGGTGAAAAATTTGAAATAACCATAAGTCCCTCACTATTGATTAAAATATTTATTATAATGACCACATTTATGGTTTTACACGACTAATCTACATTTATTGGCATTGATCTGGTGGCAATTTTATTACTATGTCAATATATATATGCTTTGTGATACTTGTAGTTGTGATGGAAAAACCTTAAAAATAACTATTTTAAATCAATGATATATTCACTTCCTAGAATCCATTTTGATTTTTTTTTTTGAAATTGGGTATTTTTTCAAGTGGAACCCAAATCTACATAGAAAGATACATAAATGGATTTGAGAGTCATGTCCTTCTTTTTCACTTAAAAAGATTTCAAAAAGAAGAAAACAATTCTTCCTTTTTGGGCCAAAGAAAGAGCTCTGATACCACTTGTACTAAACCTTAATAGATGAAAGACAAAATCCATTAACTTTAGAAATAATAAAATGCATCCAGAGAAGAGTAAATACACATATATAGAGATAGTTATTAAGGTAGGGTAACACCATCAAATACTTATTATGGAAGAATTCACTCCACAAGCCATGCTTGCTACAATACAATACTCAACATTCAACATATCCAATACAATGATACTCATGTGTAAACATAATTTTTCATGGGTATTCCTTGGGGTCTATGCCAACTTCTTATGTTTATTATATTATTCCTTCTAACTACATAGTGGGTGTATTTATTACCCACCAACTACTAAGTGGACATATTCCATGATTATTACCACATTATATTCATTACTCCAATTGTTTACATCCGTAGGTACCCCATATCCTTCATAGGTACATTATAGCACGCACAAAGATAGGTGGGTAAAGTGACCAAGGAAAAGGGTTGTGCAAAGGATTGGCTACATCGAGATCAAGACACCGAATTTTGGTCATGCAGTGGTAGGAGTAACCTCTACGTTCAATGCTAATCTTGTTGCCTTGCATCCCTCTCTCCACAAACACTAAAAAGTATGTAGAGCAAATGGTTTTTCCACCTTCACATAGCTTAAGAGACAACCTCTGCCTACAAATAGAAGAAATGATGAGGTGCCTTGTGACAAATGATGTGGAAACCTACGCGGATATACAAGGTGTTGTGATGCAACCCCCCTCTCCGTCCGGGGTTCTGCGACCTCCCGGTCTCTGGATCATTCCAAGTGTCGAGTTAGATTGACTCTGCGAGCTCCTAAATGAACCCATAAATTATACACAAGTCCCTTTTCTTCCTTTGGCGAAGGTCCTATGATACCCGCACCTTTTGTCTGCGTGTTCCAACGCTCTTCAGTTCACGGGCGCTAACTCCTCTTTACTAGCCCCTTTCTTCATACGACCCTAGGCTGTGCCCTTGTGCTAATGCACAATTGCGAGCGTGGGCAAGAGTGGTTTTATTCCAACCCACTTTTAGCCCCGTAATCCTCCTCCATCTACCACGTATCTCCCTTCCAAAATCGTGGTTGAAATTGCGCTTGCCCAAGGATTATTATCATTTGAGCATGTCCTGGCCCCGTAATCCTTCTCGATCATCGATCTCACGATCCTTTAGCGTTGCCTGTGATCAACAACTATTATCGATTTTTGTTCCACTCTTCTTTCCTCCTTCCACGCATCTCCACATATCTCTATGATCTGCTGACACATAGTCCTGTTCGAATCAACAGCTGCTGTTGACTCCCCCTTTCCGGCCTCCAGGAGTTTCAATTCTCAAACTCCACTCTCCTCTGCATGACAATCTTCCAGAGTGGAAGATCTGTTGCCACCTGTCCCCTTGAATCTACGGCTAAGATATCCTCCGCGGATCTGGCCTCCGGGAATCTCAAATCTCAAGTTCTCGCCTCTGCTGACTGGGCATCTCCCGGAGTGGAAGATCCAATGACACGTATATCCCCAATCAATGGCTATGTTCTCACTTCGGGTCCTTGACCTCCTTGACATATCAACWRTCATGTGCTCTCCTCGATCGACGACCACGATTTCATGTTTCGGGATAATGAACGTGAGTCAACTCCAACTCTTCGTTCTCCGAAATCCCAATCTCYAGGTTAAGAGCTTAGTCTCTCCTAGCTCCTCCCTTAACTTCCTGTTCATGTCACCCCTTCCTGTGACTTGGGGATAACCCTCCGAGCGCGTCGGGGCTTCGCATTTCATGAAGTTGGAACAAAACCCAACACCTATCCTTCGAAAAGCCCGATACCTGAACCTCCGAAGTCCCTCGCCCAGATCAATGGTCACCCTCCTTTGTGATATGACGACTCATATCTAATCACTATTTCGGGCCTCGCGAGTTCTTAAAATTTCACCCCTTGACATTCTCCAACAACAAGTCAGCGAAATACTGACCTCTCACCGCGTGTCCTCCGACGATGGATGATTAGGATATTTCATCTCCCGACTCCCCGGGTATTCTCTCCTATCTTCACCTTCATTCTCCTGGTGCTCAAATCTCCGATGTGTGTGGATCTCCGACACCTGTCACCCCATATCCAACGACTGGAATGATTTTGCGATTTCGTGTGTCAGGACTTTGAGAATGAGACAAACCTAACTCCTCGACTTCTGAAATGCTGAAATTCTTCCTAGACAATCAACGGTCCAGACCTCCCCTTAATCAACGACCAAGATCTTTTCACAAATTTCATTTCACGAGTTCTCACAAGCTTTCCCTTTGACTTCTCCAAGTTGCGAGTCAACGAAATTCTAATCGACTGCCACATGTCCCTTCCGATGGATGGTTAGGATCGTTGTGGCTCTTCCCCTTTCAAATATCTGATGTACGTGGATCTTGGCCACGTGTCCTTTGATAATGGATGATCCCAATGATGTTGGGACTTCGCATTTCGTGAAGTCGGCTCTCTTCCTGTGCACTCAAATGGACTAAACCTTGTGCACCTCCTCCGGATCCAACGACTGTTGGTTCGCGCGCTTTCAGATCTGGTGATAGGGATCTGTTTCCTCCTGCGCTCACTTCTCATTGTCTGGACGTGAAGTTCAACGGTCCAGATCTTCCCTCTACGGCCTATCCAATGGATGCTGTGCTCCTCCTCCCGAGCTTTCTTTTTCTTTTTGACTTAGAAGATTTTCTAAGTGTCGAAGGTCTCGGCCTTCGATTCTTCCTCCTGCGAGCCATGTCCTTTTGGGTCTCGTCTGCTTTCTAAAAACACTATCACTCCTGAGCTTTGGCTACGCGACTTAGCCTCAGCCCTAGCACATTCCTTGTGCTCTGCACGTGACTTCATGCTATTCCTCTTAATATTTTCTATGGCTTGGACCTCGAAGTGTCTCGGATTGCTACTCCCTTCTGTTGGGACTCTGTGCACAAAAGACACTATTCCTCTTGAGCTTCGCTTGCTCGAATCTCTAAGGGACTCGACCCTTGTCTTTCCCTTCAAAGGGGAATTTGGTTCCCTCCTGGCAACCTCCTGCTCAAGCACACCTTGCTGATCCAACAAAGTATTCAACAACTTTGTAAGTTTCTTCCTCCTTGACACTTCTCTTCTCTCAGAACTCGAAATAGAGTTCTCTTGGTGCACTCCTTGCACTCGCTCGATGCCTTTATGGTAGAGATTTACAGAATCCTCAGAAATTTTGTAAGTGTCTTCTCTACAGACACTTCTCTTGTCTCTGAACTCAAAATTGAGTTCTTATGGTGCACCCTTTGCACTTGTTCGATGCCCACCCGACAGAGCTCTATAGAACCTTCAGTGATTCTGTCTCTCTGTGCCTTCCTCTGCACAATCCTCACCTCCAGAGTATTCAGTAACTCTGAGGCTTCTCCCTTGATTTTATGATTCCTCTAGTGCACCCTCATGGCATGCCTTTGCTTTAATTCCATAGAAATAAGATGTGCACTCTTGCACTAGCTTACAAAGTCCTCAATACTCTGTCATGCAACCCCTTGCATGAAGCCACAAAGAACCCAGACTCGAAGTCAGAAAACACACAGACAACAAATTATGTCTATCCCTGCAGATGGAACCTAACATACATCTACAACATATGCATATAAAAGCATAAAAGACATTCATTCATAAACACATAAACACATAAAGCTTCTTATGCAGGAAAAACTTATCTTTGTATTATCTTTGTGTGTCTATTCAAATGTTTACAAAACTGGACTGTAACAAAGTCCCATTTCTCTCAATATCTCTCTCTCATAACTATTCTACCTCCTAAGGCCTCTCTACCCAGACCTCTCTATCATTTTCTTCCTATCTGCCTTATGAAATCTGATACAATATCTCCTTACAAAAGAGGGGCTCTACGAGCTCGTCCTCTCTCACCTAACCTCATATATTACATTGAAGTTTCATAAATGTTTACCCAAACCTGACCACGATCTGGGCCTGCTACAAGCAACCTTTTAAATGAAATCCAACCACTACCTGTACAAAGGCATGGCCCGACATTTACAACCTTACAACACAAAAAACCATATAGGATTATTTCAAATTTAAAAAATGGGAGGTTTAATGCCTCTCCCTTTCTCCATTGTGCGTTTGTGTGCTAGCGCATTTGCTGAGGTGGAGAAATGCTCCTGCATCATGTTGATACATGGACCCTCTGAGCAATCATGAGATGGAACATGACAGTCAAAGATAACCAAATTGTGGAACTGTGAAAGAATATTAAACATTGCACTAAATACTAGTGATCCATTAATTTCATAAAGAGAGCAACCTAGTGCTTATCAAATGAGTCCTAATAAGTCCTAAAGTGATTATCAATCACTTGGAAAATTTGCACAATCATCTTAGGAGACAAGTAACACTTTTCAAACTTAAGATCATTGATGAGGCTTGTGTGCAAGCACAATACCTTGAAGAATATAAGAATAAAAAACAATTAAGTGGGCCAAAATAGACAAGGTTGCAACAACACCTAAAAGGAATAAAGAATAATGGGAAAGGTAAATGCAAGAAGATAGCTATAGTAGCAACATAAAACTAGAACCCTAACAAGCATTATAATCATTGTAATGTTGATACCCACATAGAGGAAAGTTTTTGGAAATCACATCTTGAGTTGATACCTAATTGGTCCAAATAACAACACAAGAAGAAGATTGTATTGGATGTTGAGGGAGATCAAAGGGTGAACACAAAATCAGACATTGAAGTTAATGTGACCAATATGCTACAATGCAAAGAGATATAGCTTTGAGCAGTATCAATCCAAAGGAGGACAAAGACACAATTGAACTCCTTTACATTAATATTTAGATAAATCAAACTAAGGTAGATTGATTGTTTGGCCTTGGATCACCATGAAATTTGATTTCAACCTAGTTAGTTGATAATATTAGATTGGAGGTGCATGGCCATCCTCATCTGTACCCATTGTGATGGGTGAGGTAAGATATGGAATTGAAAGTCACAAAGCAATGCAAGTTTAAATTTTCTATTAGTGCAAAATTCATTGATGAGGTAGAAGCAAATGTAATCCCATTGGATGTTCGTCATAGTAATTTTGGGAAGTCCTTATCTCTATATTAGGGATTATGTATTTAAAATAAGGTCTAACCAATACTATATTGTGAAGGATGTGATGTCTTATATTGTTTTCCATGCACATAAGAGAAAATCAAAATTCTCCTTGATAAGTGCACACAAGTCTAGGTGGTTGATTAGTACAAATAATAAGTTTGTATTGTTGTTTTTGAGAGAAGATAATTAACATGGAGATTGGTGCATCACTAGAGGGAGATGGCAATAACTAGACGCAACAATTGGAATGATTGATAGAGGCATCCAAAGAAGTGTTCCAAGAACCTAAAGGTTTTCCACCTAAGAGGGAAATATAACATGAGATTCGATTGTTGCTCAAATATCCATTACCTAACATTGGGTTGTATAGACCATCCATTTTAGAGTCTAATGAAGAGAAGGCACAATTGCAACAATTGTTGGAGTAGGGAGTCATAAAACCTAATACTTCACCTTGCAAGTCACCCATGATCATAGCTCCCAAGAATGATGGAAGCTAGAGGATGTGCATTGAAGACATAGATTTGAATAAGGTGACCATCAAGAACATGTATTTTTTGACAAGAATTGATAACTTATTGGATCATATGCAACAAGATATTTTCCTCAAAGATCTAGACCTAAAATTAGGTTATCACTAAGTGAGAGTCAAAGATGAGAACAAGGTGGTGTGTCTATGAATGGTTAGTTATTCCTTTTGGTTTGTGTAGTTCACTTGCAACTTTATGCATTGATATTAGCTAATTGCTAATATCAAGAAGTGTGAGTTTGGAAAAATATTCCTTAGTGTATCTTGGACATGTCATTAGTGGAGGAGAGGTAAAGGTTGATCCTACCAAGATTGAATCCATCAACAAATGGCCTACCCCTACCAATGTCACATAGGTAATAAGATTCATGGGAGAAACTCAATATTTGAGGAAGTTTATTTCTAAATTTCAATTTTAACTACACCATTGCATGCCATAACAACAAAAGGGAAGAGTTTTCATTGGAGATAAAAACACCTGAAGCCTTTTGAAGAACTAAAGATAGAAACTAGGAAAACATTGATGTTGGTGATTCCTAATTTGTAGCATCCTTTTGAGATTGAAATTAATGCAAGTGGGTATGCCATGAGGGTAGTTGTTATGCAAGGAGGAAGAGAACTCTGTTACCATTCAGAGTTGTTCCATGGAGTAGCCCGAAACTACCCTACTTATGACAATGATCTATTTTCCCTAGTGCAAACATTCAATAAATGGAAACACTATTTCTTGGGGAAGGAAATCATAATTCACACTAACAACTGATAATTGTATTACTTTCAGAGTCAAAGAAAATACGTCAAGAAAGGAATTATAAGTGGATGATATTTTTGCAACAATTCCACCTACTTATCAAATATAAGAAGGGTGTGACAAAAAATCTGGCCAATATGCTTTCAAGGCCACCCATGAAACATATTTCATGCGTGGGACGTGTTATTCAGCTTGAGCCCTTCACACATGAATTTCCGAGTGAATATTATAGGAAGGACATTGATTTTGGGGATGTATTTCAAGATTGGAAGGATAAAACAATTTTTGATCCAGAAGGAAATGAATATCATCTAGAAGATGAGATACTTTATAGGTTGAGAAATTTGTGTATACCACAAGGAAGGAGAATTCAGTCAATGAGAAGAGCTCATACTTGAAATGTTGGACACTTTGGTGTTGGGAAGATCATTGCAAATCTACAGAGCTATGTGCACTAGCCTAAAATGCAAGAACAAATTTCCAACTTTATCATAGGTTGTATTCTTTGTAACACTAGCAAGCCTAATAATTGGAAACTTTGGTTGTACATGCCATTACCTGTAGCAAGTAGACCTTTGTAAATTGTATCCATGGATTTTGTTGAGGTTTCCGTATGTTAAGGAGAGGCCATAACTACTTGTTTTTGGTTGTGGATTAGTTCAACAAAATGCATGGGCTTATCCTTTGTAAGAATTCCATCTCGAGACATGAAGCAACTAAATTTTTCTTTGCCAATGTACGTGTACATTTTGTGATCCAGATTATTTTCGGCATGAAATGAGAGCGGAGATATAATAAAGAAATGCACAGAGATATTGCAGACATTCAATAATATAACAGAAATGTATCAGAGATGCAACCATAAAAATAGATATACAGTAATACACGATTTCTATTAATAAAAGAAATGTATAGAGACTGTAAAAATACAGAGTGAAAGACTCGCTAGAATGGTGACAGCTTATCTCTGAGAAGAGATGTGACGGCTACTCGCATCCGTGAGAAGATGGTTACAATGAGGCTCTGGAGGCCTTTTTACAATAATCGGGAATGCCAAAAGTCCTAGACATCC
>JASDQU011401257.1:50703-60836 GCA_032191745.1 Picea mariana
ATAAGTTGGATGCGCTTCCTATTTTCTTCAAGGAAATCTCTCCACTCTCTTCTCTCCTTCAACATGCACCAATGAACAACTTTGTTCACTATGCTCTTAGTCTGGGAACTCTTCGCTCCTGCACTCTTTCTTAGAGTGTTCTTCTATTTGTTGTATGCTCTGATCTTCTGATGCCACTCTCAATAACTAACTATTTTTCCTCTCTTAGTCTTCTATCTCTGCTTGTCTATTTGCTTCCTGTGTGCACGTCATGATAACCTTCCTGTATATCCCACTTTCTATTGGTGGTTTGGTCTGGTGGTGTCTTTCCACCTTTGGCCTCTTCTTCCTCCAATCCTCTTGGGATTCTTGTGGCTTATGTAAATGCAACCCGTAGATCGCAGTTCATATTCTGAAGGGGTAATCCATGGTGTCCTCTTCGCCAGGTTACTTCACCTCACCATTTCCTTCTCCAAGACAACAAACCATCAACAGTTATTAAATACCTCAACCACCGATCTGACCTCCATCATTGGTCACGTGGTTTCCTGTTGATCTGTGTACGTTGGTAGGTGTATGTTTATGCCTTGCAAGCATAAGCTGGCCTTCTAAACAAGTTTCCCGTTTTCTTCATAAAAACATCTCAACTCCACCTTTCCCAACCACTCAATCAATTCCTGCTTCATCCATTCCCACTTGTGTATCATGGCCAATTCTTTCAAGGTTGTTCCCTCTTAATTAGTTGTTTGGTGTTTTCATTAATTAAAACATGATTACAAGCTTCATAAACATAATCATATGAAGTCTCAAGCATAATTACAATTATGGGGGAAAATAGGGTGTTACATTCCCCCCCCCCCTTAAAGAAACACCATCCTCGGTGTTTAAAACACCATGTATGTACAATTATACAAAAAAAAAGAAAAGAATATGCCAATCTCATGGCATCTTCCGGCTCCCATGTATCCTCATTTGCTCCAAAGTGCTTCATTTGCACCTTGAACTGCATGATGGCTCGGTTCCGAAGCATTGTTTCTCTCCTATCCACGATGCATTAAGGTTCGGGCTGGAATTCTCCCTCTGGTTCCACCTGTATCACAGTCCAATAAATGAGATGATTAGAGTCATGAACATATCTCTTTAACAAAGACACATGGAACACATTATGAGCTCTAACAATAGGTGATAATGAAAGTCTGTATGCTATAGGCCCGACTCTTTCCAAGACTTCAAATGATCAATAATATTGGGGTGCCAACTTAGCACACATTTTCATTCTCAGGGAACTTCCTTTGGGTTTCACTCGGAGATACACATGATTCTCCACTTTGAACTCTCAGTGAGTTCTCTTGCTATTTGCGTATCTCTTTTGTTTGTCTTGAACTACCTTAAGATTCTTCCTTATCTTAATCATTGTCTATTCCATCTCCTTCAACAATTCTGGTCCAAGTGTGATTCTATCCACTAGACTGTCCCAACTGATTGAAACTCTACACTTTCTGCCATACAAAACCTCAAATATGCTTATTTTCAATGATTCATGATAACCATTGTTATATGCAAACTCTAATAGTGGTAAATACTCTTCTCATTGCTTGGGATGATGCATGACATGCATCCTCAACATATCCTCTAGCACTCTGTTCACTCTTTTGACCTGACCATCTGTTTGAGGATGGTAGGTTGTGCTAAATGCCAATTGCATTCCCTACCCTGCAAACAAGATTTTCCAAAAACTTGAGGTGAACTTGGCATCTCTATCTGATACTATTGTCTTGGGAAAACCATGCAATCTGAATATTTCCTTAATAAAAATGTTAGCAATGTCTATGGATTTGAAAGTAGATATAATGGGGATGAAGTGAGCTTCCTTGCTCAACTTATCCACCACAACCATGATCGCATCATGTTGCTTGACTGTCTTTGGTAGACCAGTAATAAAATCCATGGAAATCGTCTCTCATTTCCACACTAGAATTTGCAAAGGTTGCAATAGCCCAACATGATGCTTGTACTCAACCTTCACCTGTTGGCACTCTAAACATTTTGCAATGTATTCAACAATGTCCTGCTTCATCTTTGGCTAATAGTACATTTGTTTCAACATTGTCACCATTTTCTGGTAACCAAAAAGACCTACATAAGGTCTCCAATGGAACTCACCCATAAGAAAACACCTCAAATCTGCTGAATTAGGTAAGTACAACCTGTTGTCATACAACAACAAATTATCAGCTCCAAGTTGATATCCTTCGTATTTATTTTCCTTGGGTTCTTGATGCAACCCTTTTATGACTTGATTGAAGAACTCATCTTCCTGCAAGAGGGTTTCACTCCTTTGTTTAATGTCAAACTCTCCTACACTTGTTGTTGCTAAGTGTACAATCTGCACACTTTGGCTGAGTGCATTTGCCACTTTATTTTTTTATGTGTTTGATTTTGAAATCAAATTCGCTAATCAACGCCATCCACCTAGCCTGTCTGGGATTCAACCTTGGTTGGTCGATTATATACTTTAGACCACAGTGGTCTGTCATTAGGACAAACCTCCTCCCGAGAAGTAATGCCTCCACATCTTCAATGCATGCACGATTGTTGCCAACTCTAGATCGTGGGTAACATACTTCTGCTCATGCTCATTCAGTTTTTGTGATCCATAAAAAATCACTTTCCCTTCTTGCATAAGAACTCCATCGAGTCCTTCTTTGCAAGCGTCGGTACAAACTAAGAAATCCTTTCCAGGGTCTGCAATATTTAGAACAAGGGCTTTAGTCAAAAGGTGCTTGAGCTGCTGGAATCTATCTTCACACTCTGGTGACCATACAAATTTTTTCCCCTTTCTTTGCAATGAAGTAATATGATTACCAATCTTGGAAAATCCCTTTATGAACCTTTTGTAATATCCATCCAACCTCACGAAGGATCTTACTTTTGTTACATTCCTAAGGGCAAGCCAATCCATGTTTGCCTTGATCTTTTTGGGATCCACTGCCACTCCTTATGTTGAGATTACGTGGCCTAAATATTGGATTTCCTTTTGAAAGAAATTGCACTTGCTAAACTTAACATACAATCGATGTTATCTCAATACTCGAAACACCATCTTGAGATGTTCTTCATGCTCTTCTCTGTTTTTGGAATACACCAAGTTGTCATCCATAAACACCAAGACAAACGTGTCTAAATATTTGCTAAGAACGTTATTCATTAAATACATGAATGTAGCTGGTGCATTTGTAAGCCCAAATGACACCACTACAAACTCATAGTGCCCATACCTTGTTCTAAAGTGTTGCATACCCTTCCACCCACAAGCTGTCTACGCTACTTTAAAAACACACTTCGAAACCGATTTCAAATTTTGATAAATTTTTAATTAATAAAGAAACATGAAAGACACGAATGCAATAATAAAGATTCATGCTACAACATGAATCAAATGAATAATATTCCATGCACAACAATAACCAACAAGCATGCATATTATAAATACGAATTTCAGAGATAATAATAAATACATAGCGGAATATACATTATACAGAAACCACAGAGAGCAATTATCTTTCAAGTAAACATCCACCAACTAGTTGCAAACCAAGGATGTTCCTCTCAATCATAAACATTGTTGTTCTAATTCTCAACAACAGGTCACCCTCGATCCAAGGCTATGAATCCACAAGGACGGGTCCTAGGCCATATCTAAAACACCCAGTAGTTGGATAACAAGCTCTCAGATTTCCCAACCACACAACAAATCCTAGTTTCCATCTCTCTTTTCACTTTAGCTTGTACAACCCAAAGACATGAACCCCTTTCCTCTGCCATGTAGCCCCTCAGGTTGTTCCATTTCTCTCTAGGGCTCCAGTGCTATTGGTAAGGAAATATCCCTGCTGGAAACTCCAAGGATTCTCAGTTGTGGACAATTCTTTCCGAACTGTAATCAATCTCATGCACACATACATCCATTCCCTCCTAGAATTATCAATAATTTATTACAACCATCTAGCAATGACTCTTCTCTTCCGACCATTCATTTTCATGCTCAGACCAAGAGCACATGAATTAACAAGGATGAGGAACCAAAAATGAAAGAGTGAAAAGAGTGTAAGAGTGAATGGAGAAGAACAAGTGAACCCCCAAATAACCCAAAGAGTTGTTTATATAATTACTTGGAAATCAAGAACCACTTGGCCTCCCCCAAGAAGCTCACGTAACCACTTTTCTCAATTAAAACCAAAATGGTAAATAAAATATAATAAAAAAAATAGCCGCTTAAGCCCCCTCCCTCGTGGAATCATAACCCCCTATCTCTTTTGTCCTTGTCCGTTCTGCAACCAACAATGCATTTTATTAATATATATAGATGTATTACATTTCCTAGGCACTCTGGCCCCTTTTCAACTTTACTGGCTCACCAACCTAAGTCACAATTACATAATACACTTTATTTCATAAGGATCAAAATCAGGGTGTTACATCCCCCTCCCCTTATTTTGGCACTGTCCCTAGTGCATAACACCATACCAACGTTCTTACAATTCTAGGCACTCTGGCCTTTAATAAAACATGCATACATAGGCATTTTGACCCAAAACATGTATAATGATCTTCATAATTTATATTTCTGGCAGTAGTTCCAACCAACAAGCTCTTCTTCCCTATCAACCTACACAACCCAAAGAACTTAACCTATTTCTCTGCCATGCAGTCCCTCAGGTTGTTCCACTTCTCTCTAGGGATCCAATGCACTCAACCAAACAGTTTCAAAGTTGCGGCTCCAAGAACTCCAGCTACAACAAGTCCATTGGAATTTCTTCATTCTATGCGTTCATCATTGAGCTCGATTTCCATCTAGCTCTCCTTTTCTCGAGCTTCCAACTTCCATAGCCGACATCTCATATGTATTATACCCATACAATCATCATAAGATATCATTATAACAATTTTCAATCATAAATGTCAAATCCGTTTTATACATGAAGACAAAATTTCCAAGCATGAGCTTCCTGCTCATAATTTGTTTGACTCTTGCTGCTGCAGACATCAATTTTTATTATGGATTATAACAATGCCATACCCAATACCATTATTCCTGCAATTTTCTCAACCTTCAATCAACCAAACCAATTGTTACCATATCATAACAATTTTTAATTTCTCAAATATGTTTATATACAGAAAATAAAAATCCCCAAGCATGAGGATTTTGCTCATAATGCTTGGCCTTTGTAGCAACAAGAATTGGTATTCTGTATGGGCTTACATCCTTTCCACATCCAAGACCATTCTTCTTACAATTTCCTCAACCTTTCATTCAACCACACAAACTGTTAACATAACATAACAATTTGTAACTATTAATTTTTACAATCTATTTTATATAGGAAAATAAAATTTCCAGGCATGAATTTTCTTCTCATAATATTTGGCTCTGTAACTGTAGATATTAGTCTTCCATATGACTTACATCCCTGTTATATCCAAGACCATTCTACTTGCAATTTTCTCAATTTGCACTCATCCAAACAAAATGTTAGCAGATCCTAACAAATATACATTTTCATGGCAGCAATTACAAGGTTTCACAAAGTGATCTAAGAATTGATTACAACACCAATTCAATCACTCCCTTTAATCCAACTAGTAACTAGAATAAACCCATCATCCTCTACACATGTATTATCAACCAATTTTTTTTTTCTTCTAGCCATGAATATTTGCATTAGTTTGTTTCCTCGACAAAGCTTTTATGTAATTCATCATTATGTAACTACTTTAATCTGCAACTTTCTTGTTTCCATTTCTAACAGCTTCCGAAGTGTTCTCAAATTCATGAGTTAGCCATACTCGTGTCTTTTCAGTTGTTAGCATAATCATTTCTATGCTATACAATATATACATGCATTCAATAATTCATTTAATACCACTTGTAACATTTTCAATAGCTCCAAAAAGTGATATTGGAATTGTAACAAACAACAATTCAATTACCTTTAGTCAGTATTCATATTAATATAATGTAGCTATCATTCATTATGCATTTGCAGCATCACATGATTTTCACAATGCAATAATTAATTACTAATAAAATAACAATCGTTGTGCCAATACCCATGGCTACATCTACACAATGCATCCCTACATTGACTACATAATACCGCATAACTATGTCATACACTCCACCATTGTGAGTTGGAAGGTTTGGCCAACGCCTCAACACATCATTCAAACTCTTCCTAGTACTACTCGACTATTTGGATACCCTTCTCTTCAACCCATACACAACACGAGGAAACATAATTCCTAAGTGCTCTTTAGTGTCAAGAAAGAGGTTGCAGTCCAAACATCAACTATACAGGGAAATCATTGAGCACTCACATAATGCTATATCCCTTCCATATCCAACCATATCATGGTCTCACACATGACTATCCCTGTGGTTATTCATTGTTGTAGCAAGAGTATGTCTCATGAATTGACCTAGTTATGATCCCATAACTGATCATAACACAATATGCAACCAACATTTTATCTAGATGCATTCTAGAATCAACAACATTTACATTCTCTAGGCCTTTGGTCATTACATATCAATTTAAATCTTGGAAATTCAACTGAGGGAATTCTTACCTCAATTCTCTTTAACATTTATGTATCAAAAGAAACTAAATGCATACCTGCATGGTTGTTATCAACCTACTTGATACTATCTGATCAGCTGATATTTGTAAAAGCTCGCATAATTCCTCTTCCATCCTTTCAATTACCATTCCTACCACCCTTATGGGTATTCAAATAGATGGAAGTTATAAGCAACAACAACAACATCCACATATTTAGCCATGATATGCCATTTTCCCTGAATACTTAATCTGCCATTAGTCATATTCAATTGTCATAACATAATTATTTCGTGTATATAACAACAGACTATTCCAAGTCCACACGCATGACATATTCATATCTAAGCATGTACATATGCACAAATGCACATCCATATGCACCAAACATTCACTGTTAGCATGCCTACTAATGTATCTAACTTCATTGTATGCATCATGCACTCTGGTTCATTTATGTTTCAATTTATTTATTTATTTATTTTGTAGCTGTTTTGCCTTGAATTTTTTCATATTCTTGTTGCCTTGTGTGTTCCCATTCTGCTCATCTGCACTGCTATTTCATCGTTTGAACACTTTCCAACCAAGTTCCACTTCGCCATTCTGCAATCCAATAGAGGTGTTTTATTTGCAACAACTTCTCTTAGGTAGTCATATCCAAAATTTTACCTTTAAGAAACTTTCCAACACATTGGAATTAGGTAGCTCACAACATTCCATTACTCTACTACCACAAGATCCTTGAATCAACTTACCCATACTCATTCCACATTCCTACTATTACTTCTAGTTGTCCATTGGATTTTCAATTTTGTAGAAATAATTCTCTTTACTTCATTGAAAAATTTCCTTTGAAGCCATAGTTTTCCCACAGTCCATTCCCAATGGAAGTTTATTTTCATTTAGTTTCACTTTTCAAGTGAAAGAGCATTCATTATTTTATCTCCAATTTCTCTACATTTGTATCATGTTTCCACTCTGAACTATGATATCAGAAGTGGATTTCTTGCTCTGAGTAATTTTAGACAAGGTAACAAATTTATAGATGGAAAATCCTTCTCAAGCACTCATGTTATTGGCACATAGAGATGATTCACACGTCACCTCTTAAGTTCTTGTTCTCTTTCACATCAAGCTTTGCAACTATCTACACCGTTCTACCTTCAATGCTATGGAGACTTACTTTTCCTTTCTATTCCGATGAATGACATTCTTCACCTACTAGTCTCATGTCCTATGTGATTATTCTTGTTGTTGTGTCTTGCAATTCATTCAGAATCTGTAGCAGTTGAATAATCTATTTTTTTTCACTCTTCTTGAATTCTTTATCCATTTTTCTTTATTTGCCATGTAGATTTCTATTTCTTCAACCAACTTCTACAAACTTTGTCATGCTTCCATGACTCTAATATTCAATCCTATACTTGAATTTATCCCATTTTACCTTTAATTCTGCCAAATCTGCAAGCAACCATTTTTGTTAGAATTATACATATTATAAAAAAAAATGTCAATTAAGGCCACATGTCCTTTTTATGTTCAATTCATGAAGATTTATATTATAATTATCTATATTCTAATAATTCCAGGTTATTTTCCTATGAATCATCTTTCCAACGACTATACTCATACCCTAATCCGATCTCTAAGATGGAAGTTATGGTTTCCTGAAAAAACCAGTTTCATCCCATTTGTGCATTTTCTCCACTCATAAATGCCAACTTCGGTCAACTGCAGAAGAAAATACATCAGGAACTAGATAAACTTGTATATGAGGCATAGATAAGAATAATTACAAGGAATTCACAACACCTCTCATATTTGAAATCTAATGCTTCAGTAAAAAACTGAAGCAATCTATAAATGACCATTTTGCCCTTTTTCACCTCTTTTTCCAGGCTTATAATTTTTAGCAAAACTAAATATCTCTCAATCTATGCACTTATGGAAAATTTTCAATAAACCAAAGTTGTTTCCCTTGATGAGTAAATAAAATGTCGAAAAAATAAAAATTTTCAGTTTTGTGATCTGGGATCACTTTTCCTCCTCCGAAAATCTCAAAAATCCCAAAAAAGGTGGTCCGGAATAGTGGATTTTGGCTTATTTTAGCATTTCCATTTCAATCCCCTTAGAATTTCTTTAGTGTCCTCATGGGTTATTTCCTTGTCTACTTTCTGGACACTCTCCATGAATTTTGGCTTAATTTGGACCTCTGCCAATGATCTGGACCCAGATCTTTAAAAACCACTATTTCATAGTTTTTGACCAATCTAAGCAAGAATGGGAAATGGCCCTCTCTAGTACTTTTGTAGGGCTCGTCTCTACAGAAAAAAACCATATGTTTCATCAAAACATGACTTAATCTACTCAAGTTATGGCCAAAATAAGAAAATGGCTCTAGACTTAGTTTTTTTTTTTGAAATTGTGGAGCAGTTTTTCCTACGAGGAAATATGCATCGTCGATCTCAAAATCAGAACTAATCCTGATCATCGATCTTCTTATCCTATCAAGCCACCAAAATTGACGGCTTAGATTCACTCAGATCCTTTCATCATCATTGAAGTTCTTCTCCATCAGAGTCATATTCCACTCCGACAAGCATACTCCGATGGATTTGACGACCCTCAGAATTGGAAATCAACGACTCCGATTAATTTGGAGTCTCTACTTGCAAGACGTTTAACCTTCCCTGCCTTCTCCTTTTTGTACTAGGTAATCATGTGGAACCCATGGACATCTACGACTGAGATCGCATCTCACCCGCCCGTTGATCTATGACTCAGATCTCTTCTCGGAGTCCCCCCATTAGAGTAATTTCTCACGTAATCCCTCCAGGCCTTCGACAACCTTTCTCCAATGAACGACTGGGATTACTTATCATCTATTCATCAATCTACGATCCAAATCTCTTCTCGGAGTCTCCCCATCAGATTCATTTCTCATCTCCTCTCTTCAGGCTTCTGACAACCCTCCTCCGACGAATGACTGAGATTACTTCTTGGCTATTCGCCGATCTACGATCCAAATTACTTCTCTGAGTCTCCCCATTGGAGTGCCTCCACCTCAGGCATCTGAGGCTACTTTGACCATCAGACTCTGACGACCCCACCGCAAACAACGGTCTAGATAGCTCCTGTATACACCCCGATAGATCAACGATCCAGATTGCTTCTCAGAGTTTCTCCCATCGGAGTCTCATTGCAACCTAGTTTCGGAAGACTCTGATGACCTCATCCTTCGACCCATGGTCAGGATGATCTCGCCATGTCGAATCAACAGTCCAAATCGTCTCAACACCAAAACGTGGGTTTTTCTCCAAGTTAACAATCTGATCTCTTGATCTTCGGTATGGTGGACCCCACGACATACAAGTTTAATCCTAGTATAGGATTCCGTAGCTCTCTTCCTTGCACACAAGCAATGTAAGGTTCCCTTTCATTAATAAACCATTCCGTCAAGCATTTCCCCATTCATGTGGGATAGAGAAATAATGCCCATCGCAAATCAACTGTGTAAAACCCACACAGAGATCA
>JASDQU011401257.1:61189-72413 GCA_032191745.1 Picea mariana
TTCATGTATATCCCACTTTCTATTGGTGGTTTGGTCTAGTGGTGTCTTTCCACCTTTGGCCTCTTCTTCCTCCAATCCTCTTGGGATTCCTGTGGCTTATGCAGACGCAACCCGTAGTTCGCAGTTCATATCCTGAAGGGGTAATCCATGGTGTCCTCTTCGTCAGGTTACTTCACCTCACCATTTCCTTCTCCAAGGCAACAAACCATCAACAGTTATTAAATACCTCAACCATCGATCTGACCTCCATCATTGGTCACGTGGTTTCCTGTTGATCTGTGTACGTTGGTAGGTGTATGTTTATGCCTTGCAAGCATAAGCTGGCCTTCTAAACAAGTTTTCTGTTTTCTTCATAAAAACATCTCAACTCCACATTTCCCAACCACTCAATCAATTCCTGCTTCATCCATTCCCACTTGTGTATCATGGCCAATTCTTTCAAGGTTGTTCCCTCTTAGTCAGTTGTTTGGTGTTTTCATTAATTAAAACATGATTACAAGCTTCATAAACATAATCATATGAAGTCTCAAGCATAATTACAATTATGGGGGAAAATAGGGTGTTACATTCCCCTCCCCCTTAAAGAAACACCATCCTCGGTGTTTAAAACACCATGTATGTACAATTATACAAAAAAAAATAAAAATGAATATGCCAATCTCATGGCATCTTCCAGCTCCCATGTATCCTCATCTCCTCCAAAGTGATTCCTTTGCACCTTGAACTGCATGATGGCTCGGTTCTGAAGCATTGTTTCTCTCCTGTCCATGATGCATTAAGGTTCGGGCTGGAATTCTCCCTCTAGTTCCACCTGTATCACAGTCCAATAAATGAGATGATTAGAGTCATGAACATATCTCTTTAACAAAGACACATGGAACACATTATGAGCTCTAACAATAGGTGATAATGAAAGTTTGTATGCTATAGGCCCGACTCTTTCCAAGACTTCAAATGATCAATAATATCGAGGTGCCAACTTAGCACACATTTTCATTCTCAGGGAACTTCCTTTGGGTTTCACTCGGAGATACACATGATTCCCCACTTTGAACTTTCAGTGAGTTCTCTTGCTATTTGCATATCTCTTTTGTTTGTCTTGAGCTACCTTAAGATTCTGCCTTATCTTAATCATTGTCTATTCCATCTCCTTCAACAATTCTAGTCCAAGTGTGATTCTATCCACTAGATTGTCCCAACTGATTGAAACTCTACACTTTCTGCCATACAGAACCTCAAATATGCTTATTTTCTAACCATTGTTATATGCAAACTCTAATAGCGGTAAATATTCTTCTCATTGCTTGGGATGATGCATGACATGCATCCTCAACATATCCTCTAGCACTCTGTTCACTCTTTTGACCTGACCATCTATTTGAGGATGGTAGGTTGTGCTAAGGACCAATTGCATTCCCAACCCTGCAAACAAGCTTTTCCAAAAACTTGAGGTGAACTTGGCATCTCTATCTGATACTATTGTCTTGGGAAAACCATGCAATTTGAATATTTCCTTAATAAAAATGTTAGCAACGTCTATGGATTTAAAAGTAGATATAATGGGGATGAAGTGAGCTTCCTTGCTCAACTTATCCACCACAACCATGATCGCATCATGTTGCTTGACTGTCTTTGGTAGACCAGTAATAAAATCCATGGAAATCATCTCTCATTTCCACACTAGAATTTGCAAAGGTTGCAATAGCCCAACATGATGCTTGTGCTCAACCTTCACCTGTTGGCACTCTAAACATTTTGCAATGTATTCAACAATGTCCTGCTTCATCTTTGGCTAATAGTACATTTGTTTCAACGTTGTCACCATTTTCTGGTAACCAGAAAGACCTACATAAGGTCTCCAATGGAACTCATCCATAAGAAAACACCTCAAATCTGCTGAATTAGGTAAGTACAACCTGTTGTTATACAACAACAAATTATCAGCTCCAAGTTGATATCCTTCGTATTTCTTTTCCTTGGGTTCTTGATGCAACCCTTTTATGACTTGATTGAAGAACTCATCTTCCTGCAAGAGGGTTTTACTCCTTTGTTTAATGTCAAACTCTCCTACACTTGTTGTTGCTAAGTGTACAATCTGCAGACTTCAGCTGAGTGCATTTGCCACTTTATTTTTTTATGTGTTTGATTTTGAAATCAAATTTGCTAATCAACGCCATCCACCTAGCCTGTCTGGCATTCAACCTTGGTTGGTCGATTATATACTTTAGACCACAGTGGTTTGTCATTAGGACAAACCTCCTCCCGAGAAGTAATGCATCCACATCTTCAATGCATGCACGATTGTTGCCAACTCTAGATCGTGGGTAACATACTTCTGCTCATGCTCATTCAGTTTTTGTGATCCATAAAAAATCACCTTCCCTTCTTGCATAAGAACTCCATCGAGTCCTTCTTTGCAAGTGTCGGTACAAACCAAGAAATCATTTCCAGGGTCTGCAATCTTTAGAACAAGGGATTTAGTCAAAAGGTGCTTGAGCTGCTGGAATCTATCTTCACACTCTGGTGACCATACAAATTTTTCCCCTTTCTTTGCAATGAAGTAATATGATTACCAATCTTGGAAAATCCCTTTATGAACCTTTTGTAATATCCATCCAACCTCATGAAGGATCTTACTTTTGTTACATTTCTAAGGGCAGGCCAATCCATGTTTGCCTTGATCTTTTTGGGATCCACTGCCACTCCTTATGTTGAGATTACGTGGCCTAAATACTGGATTTCCTTTTGAAAGAAATTGCACTTGCTAAACTTAACATACAATCAATGTTATCTCAATACTTGTAACACCATCTTGAGATGTTCTTCATGCTCTTCTCTGTTTTTGGAATACACCAAGTTGTCATCCACAAACACCGAGACAAACGTATCTAAATATTTGCTAAGAACGTTATTCATTAAATACATGAATGTAGCTGGTGCATTTGTAAGCCCAAATGACACCACTACAAATTCATAGTGCCCATACCTTGTTCTAAAGTGTTGCATACCCATCCACCCACAAGCTGTCTACGCTACTTTAAAAACACACTTCGAAACCAATTTCAAAATTTGATAAATTTTTAATTAATAAAGAAACATGAAAGACACGAATGCAATAATAAAGATTCATGCTACAACATGAATCAAATGAATAATATGCCATGCACAACAATAACCAACAAGCATGCATTTTATAAATATGAATTTCAGAGATAATAATAAATACATAGCGGAATATACATTATACATAAACCACAGAGAGCAATTATCTTTCAAGTAAACATCCACCAACTAGTTGCAAACCAATGATGTTCCTCTCAATCATAGACATTGTTGTTCTAATTCTCAACAACAGGTCACCCTCGAGCCAAGGCTATGAATCCACAAGGAAGGGTCCTAGGCCATATCTAAAACACCCAGTAGTTGGATAACAAGCTCTCAGATTTCCCAACCACACAACAAATCCTAGTTTCCATCTCTCTTTTCACTTTAGCTTGTACAACCCAAAGACATGAACCCCTTTCTCTGCCATGCAGTCCCTCAAGTTGTTCCATTTCTCTCTAGGGCTCCAGTGCTATTGGTAAGGAAATATCCCTGCTGGAAACTCCAAGGATTCTTAGTTGTGGACAATTCTTTCCGAACTGTAATCAATCTCATGCACACATACATCCATTCCCTCTTGGAATTATCAATAATTTATTACAACCATCTAGCAATGACTCTCCTCTTCCGGCCATTTGTTTTCATGCTCAGACCAAGAGCACATGAATTAGCAAGGATGAGGAACCAAAAATGAAAGAGTGAAAAGAGTGTAAGAGTGAATGGAGAAGAACAAGTGAACCCCCAAATAACCCAAAGAGTTGTTTATATAATTACTTGGAAATCAAGAACCACTTGGCCTCCCCCAAGAAGCTCATGTAACCACTTTTCTCAATTAAAACCAAAATGGTAAATAAAATATAATAAAAAAAATAGTCGCTTAAGCCCCCTCCCTCGTGGAATCATAACCCCCTATCTCTTTTGTCCTTGTCCGTTATGCAACCAACAATGCATTTTATTAATATATATAGATGTATTACATTTCCTAGGCACTCTGGCCCTTTTTCAACTTTACTGGCTTACCAACCTAAGTCACAATTACATAATACACTCTATTTCATAAGAATCAAAATCAGGGTGTTACATCCCCCTCCCCTTATTTTGGCACTGTCCCCAGTGCATAACACCATATCAACGTTCTTACAATTCTAGGCACTCTGGCCTTTAATAAAACATGCATACATAGGCATTTTGACCCAAAACATGTATAATGATCTTCATGATTTATATTTCTAGCAGCAGTTCCAACCAACAAGCTCTTCTTCCCTATCAACCTACACAACCCAAAGAAATGAACCTCTTTCTCTGCCATGCAGTCCCTCAGGCTGTTCCAGTTCTCTCTAGGGATCCAATGCACTCAACCAAACAGTTTCAAAGTTGCGGCTCCAAGAACTCCAACTGCAACAAGTCCATTGGAATTTATTCATTCTATGCGTTCATCATTGAGCTTGATTTCCATTTAGCTCTCCTTTTCCCGAGCTTCCAACTTCCATAGCCGACATCTCATATGTATTATACCCATACAATCATCATAAGATATCATTATAACAATTTTCAATCTTAAATGTCAAATCTGTTTTATACATGAAAACAAAATTTCCAAGCATGAGCTTCCTGCTCATAATTTGTTTGACTCCTGCTGCTGCAGGCATCAATTTTTATTATGGATTACAACAATGCCATACCCAATACCATTATTCCTGCAATTTTCTCAACCTTCAATCAACCAAACCAATTGTTACCATATCATAACAATTTTTAATTTCTCAAATATGTTTATATACAGAAAATAAAATTCCCCAAGCATGAGGATTTTGCTCATAATGCTTGGCCTTTGTAGCAACAAGAATTGGTATTCTGTATGGGCTTACATCCTTTCCACATCCAAGACCATTCTTCCTACAATTTCCTCAACCTTTCATTCAACCACACAAACTGCTAACATAACATAACAATTTGTAACTATTAATTTTTACAATCTATTTTATATAGGAAAATAAAATTTCCAGGCATGAATTTTCTTCTCATAATATTTGGCTCTGCGACTGTAGATATCAGTCTTCCATATGACTTACATCCCTGTTATATCCAAGACCATTCTACCTGCAATTTTTTCAATTTGCACTCATCCAAACAAAATGTTAGCAGATCCTAACAAATATACATTTTCACGGCAACAATTACAAGGTTTCACAAAGTGATCTCATAATTGATTACAACACCAATTCAATCACTCCCTTTAATCCAACTAGTAACTAGAATAAACCCATCATCCTCTACACATGTATTATCAACCAATTTTTTTTTTCTTCTAGCCATGAATATTTGTATTAGTTTGTTTCCCCGACAAAGCTTTTATGTAATTCATCATTATGTAACTACTTTAACCTGCAACTTTCTTGTTTCCATTTCTAACAGCTTCCGAAGTGTTCTCAAATTCATGAGTTAGCCATACTCGTGTCTTTTCAGTTGTTAGCATAATCATTTCTATGCTATACAACATATACATGCATTCAATCATTCATTTAATACCACTTGTAACATTTTCAATAGCTCCAAAAAGTGATCTTGGAATTGTAACAAACAACAATTCAATTACCTTTAGTCAGTATTCATATTAATATAATGTATCTATCATTCATTATGCATTTGCAGCATCACATGATTTTCACAATGCAATAATTAATTACTAATAAAATAACAATCGTTGTGCCAATACCCATGGCTACATCTACACAATGCATCCCTACATTGACTACATAATACCACATAACTATGTCATACACTCCACCATGGTGAGTTGGAAGGTTTGGCCAACGCCTCAACACATCATTCAAACTCTTCCTAGTACTACTCGACTATTTGGATACCCTTCTCTTCAACCCATACACAACACGAGAAAACATAATTCCTAAGTGCTCTTTAGTGTCAAGAAAGAGGTTGCATTCCAAACATCAACTATACAGGGAAATCATTGAGCACTCACATAATGCTATATCCCTTCCATATCCAACCATATCATGGTCTCACACATGACTATCCCTGTGGTTAATCATTGTTGTATCAAGAGTATGTCTCATGAATTGACCTAGTTATGATCCCATAACCGATCATAACACAATATGCAACCAACATTTTATCTAGATGCATTCTAGAATCAAAAACATTTACATTCTCTAGGCCTTTGGTCATTACATATCAATTTAAATCTTGGAAATTCAACTGAGGAAATTCTTACCTCAATTCTCTTTAACATTTATGTATCAAAAGAAACTAAATGCATACCTGCATGGTTGTTATCAACCTACTTGATACTATCTGATCAGCTGATATTTGTAGAAGCTCGCATAATTCCTCTTCCATCCTTTCAATTACCATTCCTACCACCCTTATGGGTATTCCGATAGATGGAAGTTATAAGCAACAACAACAACATCCACATATTTAGCCATGATATGCCATTTTTCCTGAATACTTAATCTGCGATTAGTCATATTCAATTGTCATAACATAATTATTTCATGTATATAACAACAGACTATTCCAATTCCACAAGCATGCCATATGCATATCTAAGCATGTACATATGCACAAATGCACATCCATATGCACCAAACATTCACTATTAGCATGCCTACTAATGTATCTAACTTCATTGTGTGTATCATGCACTCTAGTTCATTTATGTTTCAATTTATTTATTTATTTATTTTGTAGCTGTTTTTCCTTGAATTTTTTCATATTCTTGTTGCCTTGTGTGTTCCCATTCTGCTCATCTGCACTGCTATTTCATCGTTTGAACACTTTCCAACCAAGTTCCACTTTGCCATTCTGCAATCCAATAGAGGTGTTTTATTTGCAACAACTTCTCTTAGGTAGTCATATCCAAAATTTTACCTTTAAGAAACTTTCCAACACATTGGAATGAGGTAGCTCACAACATTCCATTACTCTACTACCACAAGATCCTTGAATCAACTTACCCATACTCATTCCACATTCCTACTATTACTTCTAGTTGTCCATTGGATTTTCAATTTTGTAGAAATAATTCTCTTTACTTCATTGAAAAATTTCCTTTGAAGCCATAGTTTTCCCACAATCCATTCCCAATGGAAGTTTATTTTCATTTAGTATCACTTTTCAAGTGAAAGAGCATTCATTATTTTATCTCCAATTTCTCTGCATTTGTATCATGTTTCCACTATGAACTATGATATCAGAAGTGGATTTCTTGCTCTGAGTAATTTTAGACAAGGTAACAAATTTATAGATGGAAAATCCTTCTCAAGCACTCATGTTATTGGCACATAGAGATGATTCACACGTCACCTCTTAAGTTCCTTGTTCTCTTTCACATCAAGCTTTGCATCTATCTACACCTTTCTACCTTCAATGCTATGGAGACTTACTTTTCCTTTCTATTCCGATGAATGACATTCTTCACCTACTAGTCTCATGTCCTATGTGATTATTCTTGTTGTTGTGTCTTGCAATTCATTCAGAATCTGTAGCAGTTGAATAATCTATTTTTTTTCACTCTTCTTGAGTTCTTTATCCATTTTTCTTTATTTGCCATGTAGATTTCTATCTCCTCAACCAACTTCTACAAACTTTGTCATGCTTCCATGACTCTAATATTCAATCCTATACTTGAATTTATCCAATTTTACCTTTAATTCTACCAAATATGCAAGCAACCATTTTTGTTAGAATTATACATATTATAAAAAAAAAATATCAATTAAGGCCACATGTCCTTTTTATGTTCAATTCATGAAGATTTATATCACAATTATCTATATTCTAATAATTCCAGGTTATTTTCCTATGAATCATCTTTCCAACGACTATATTCATGCCCTAATCCGATCTCTAAGATGGAAGTTATGGTTTCTTGAAAAAACCAGTTTCATCCCATATATGCATTTTCTCCACTCATAAATGCCAACTTCGGTCAACTGCAGAAGAAAATACGTCAGGAACTAGATAAAATTGTATATGAGGCATAGATAAGAATAATTACAAGGAATTCACAACAACTCTCATATTTGAAATCTAATGCTTCAGTAAAAAACTGAAGCAATCTGTAAATGACCATTTTGCCCTTTTTCACCTCTTTTTCCAGGCTTATAACTTTTAGCAAAACTAAATATC
The DNA here is from genome assembly GCA_032191745.1 of Picea mariana. Classification (NCBI taxonomy): domain Eukaryota; kingdom Viridiplantae; phylum Streptophyta; class Pinopsida; order Pinales; family Pinaceae; genus Picea; species Picea mariana. The sequence goes on from JASDQU011401257.1 coordinate 69,446, forward strand.
TCTCAATCTATGCACTTATGGAAAATTTTCAATAAACCAAAGTTGTTTCCTTTGATGAGTAAATAAAATGTTGAAAAAATAAAAATTTTCAGTTTTGTGATCTGGGATCACTTTTCCTCCTCTGAAAATCTCAAAAGTCCCAAAAAAGGTGGTCTGGAATAGTGGATTTTGTCTTATTTCAGCATCTCCATTTCAATCCCCTTAGAATTTATTCAGTGTCCTCATGGGTTATTTCTTTGTCTACTTTTTGGACACTCTCCATGAATTTTGACTTAATTTGGACCTCTATCAATGCTCTGGACCCAGATCTTTAAAAACCACTATTTCACAGTTTTTGACCAATCTAAGCAAGAATGGGAAATGGCCCTCTCTAGTACTTTTGTAGGGCTCGTCTCTACAGAAAAAACCCATATGTTTCATCAAAACATGACTTAATCTACTCCAGTTATGGCCAAAATAAGAAAATGGCTCTAGACTTAGTTTTTTTTTTGAAATTGTAGAGCAGTTTTTCCTACGAGGAAATATGCATCGTCGATCTCAAAATCAGAACTAATCCTGATCATCGATCTTTTTGTCCTATCAAGCCACCAAAATCGACGGCTTAGATTCACTCAGATCCTTTCATCATCATTGAAGTTCTTCTCCATCAGAGTCATATTCCACTCCGACAAGCATACTCCGATGGATCTGACGACCCTCAGAATTGGAAATCAATGACTCCAATTACTTTGGAGTCTCTACTTGCAAGACGTTTAACCTTCCCCGCCTTCTCCTTTTCACACTAGGTAATCATGTGGAACCCATGGACATCTACAACTAAGATCGCATCTCACCCGCCCGTCGATCTACGACTCAGATCTCTTCTCGGAGTCCCCCCATTAGAGTAATTTCTCACGTACTCTCTCCAGGCCTCCGAAAACCTTTCTCCAACGAACGACTGAGATTACTTATCATCTATTCATCAATCTACGATCCAAATCTATTCTCGGAGTCTCCCCATCAGATTCATTTCTCACCTCCTCTCTTCAGGCCTCTGACAACCCTCCTTCGACGAATGACTAAGATTACTTCTCGGCTATTCGCTGATCTACGATCCAAATTACTTCTCTGAGTCTCCCCATTGGAGTGCCTCCACCTCAAGCATCTGAGGCTACTTCGACCATCAGACTCCGACGACCCCACCACAAACAACGATCTAGATCGCTCTTGTATACACCCCGATAGATCAATGATCCAGATTGCTTCTCAGAGTTTCTCCCATCAGAGTCTCGTTGAAACCTAGTTCCGGAATACTCTGATGACCTCATCCTTCGACCCACGGTCAGGATGATCTCGCCATGTCAAATCAACAATCCAAATCGTCTCAACACCAAAACGTGGGTTTTTCTCCAAGTTAACAGTCTGATCTCTTGATCTTCGGTATGGTGGACCCCACGACATAAAAGTTTAATCCTAGTACAGGATTCCGTAGCTCTCTTCCTTGCACACAAGTAATGTAAGGTTCCCTTTCATTAATAAACCATTCCGTCAAGCATTTCCCCATTCATGTGGGATAGAGAAATAATGCCCATCGCAAATCAACTGTGTAAAACCCACACATAGATCAAATCAACGGTTGCCGAGTGATGGTTTTATTTCCGGGCATAACTGCCACTTCTGTTGTTCTGTTCGTGATGGAGGAAATTGCTGGAATATTAGGGCGTGGAGAATCAACTTGGATCTGATTTACAGGGTGAAAGACGAGGTTTAAACAACAAAACTCTCCCGGCCGTATGACACCGTTCAAAATCCATTAATTGATTTCACTTCCAAAACTTCTGTCTTGGCATGTAGCAGGCCCTTGAAGGCCCAATGTTTTCAACCAACAACTCTGATACCAATCTGTAACGTACCCAACCACCCACAGGCTGGCCATGCTCCTTTAAAAACACACTTCAAAACTGATTTCAAATTATGATAAATTTTTAATTAATAAAGAAGCATGAAAGACACACATGCAATAATCAAGATTCATGCTACAACATGAATCAAATGAATAATATGTCGTGCACAACAATAAACAACACGCATGCATATTATAAATATGAATTTCATAGAAAATAATAAATACAAAGTGGAATATACATTATACAAAAAACACAGAGAACACTTATCTTTCAAGTAAATATTCACCAACTGGCTGTAGACCAATGATGTTCCTCCCAACCATAGACATTGTTGTTCTAACTCTCAACAACAAGTCACCCCCAAGACAGGGCTATGAATCCACAAGGTCGGTTACTAGGCCAGATCTAAAACACCTAACAGTTGGCTAACAAGCTTTCATATATCCCAACCACACAACAAATCCTAATTTCCATCTCTCTTTCCCCTTCAACTTGCACAACCCAAAGAAATTAACCCCTTTCTCTTCCATGCAATATGATAGGTTGTTCCATTTCTCTCTAGGGCTCTAGTGCTACCGCTAAGGAAATCTCCCTGCTGGAAACTCCAAAGATTCTTAGTTGTGGACAGTTCTTTCTGAACTGCCATGAATCTCATGCACACATGCATCCATTCCCTCTTGGAATTATCAATAATTTATTACAACCATCTAGCAATGGCTATCCTCTTCCAACCATTTGTTTCCATGCTCAGACCAAGAGACCACGAATTAGCAAGGATGATGAACCAAAAATGAAAGAGTGAGAAGAGTGTAAGAGTGAATGGAGAAGAACAAGTGAACCCCAAAATATCCCAAAGAGTTGTTTATATAATTACTTGGAAATCAAGAACCACATGGACTCCCCTAAGAAGCTCATGTAACCACTTTTCTCAATTAAAACCATAATGGGTAAATAAAATATAATAAAAAGACTTATCCCATTAAGCCCCCTCTCTCGTGGAATCATATCCCCTATCTCTTTTGTCCTTGTCCGTTCTGCAACCAACGGTGCATTTAATTAATATATATATATATATATATATA
>JASDQU011401258.1:18861-43960 GCA_032191745.1 Picea mariana
AGGACCTGTTCAAGTTCCGGAAATCTACACATAGTCTGATTTCTCCGTTCTTTTTTCTGACAGGGACCAAATTTGCTATCCAGTCAGAATATCTTAGAGGTACGATTATTTTCGCGTCTAAAAGCTTCTTAACTTCTTTTTCGATAACAGGCAACAAAATGGGATTAAACTGTCTAAGCTTCTGCCTAAAAGGCTTGACTCCGGGCTTCAAAGGTATCTTGTGCTCAATTATAGAAGTATCGTATGTTCGAAGCTCACCATAGGACCAGGCGAAAACATCTTTATATTGTTTAAGTAAATCTTTATACTGGTCCTTTACCTTAGGGGGGAGAAATTTAGATATCTTTACCACCCTGGAATCCTTCTCAGTTCCTATGTTGCAATCCTCCACTTCTTCTGGTTGGGGCTGCAAAGTAGACTTCACAGGTATGTCGTTTTGATCAAAAAGTCTTTCCAAAGGAATTAAACCTTTTGGGATTTGGTTATTTTTGAGGACCAACATGCGGTGATCCGCTATTTTTTCTCGGAAGGTTTCAGGATTTTCGTCTTCTTGCATAGTCCACCTCAGATCATTTTGGTTTTCTTGGTCTGGATGGGTTTCGGAAAACTCACCTATTGCTATAAGAAATTTTGAATTTGTTCGTCATCTTCGAAAACCTGCCAATGCCGGATATTGTCTGGTATAGAGGGTTTATATCTGATCTCAATATGATATTTCAATTTAACATTTGTGGGAGGGGAAAAGGTTGAGGCTGCCTTAGCCAATGCATCAGCATGCATATTTTCTGTGCGAGGAATAAAATGGATTTTTATAGAAGAGAAAAAATTTTCCATTAGATCCCAAGCGCAATTTCTATATGTTCTCAATCTGGGATGTTTGGCTAGATATTTTCGGTTTACTTGTTTTACTATCAATTCAACGTCACCGTAAACCTCCAAGTTTTTTATGTTTAGCCTCTTTGCAGCCTCTAAACCTAAGATCAGTGCTTCATACTCGCATACATTGTTGGTATAATCTATGTCCCATTGTAAGCGATATGAGAAAGGGACAGTAAACTTACCTTCAAGTGCTATTAAAAGTATGCCAGCACCAGCTCCTTTAGAAGATGAAGCGCCATCAAAGTACATTTTCCAGATACCACTTTGGCATAGTTCTTCAGTCAAGGGGCTAATCTCTTCTTGCTTCATATCAAGTTCTTCTGGACCTCCATTTAAACCGTCGTCAAATGACAATATGCAATTCCCCAGATCCTGGTCAGCAACGTAAATGGGAAAATTATTTGGGTTTTGAGGATCACTGACAGTAAACGCTAATCTTGTTTCTCGGTACAAACGGGTAAATTGTCCGCCGAAAATTGGGATTGTGGCATATGACATGTCTAATTGTAGAGAACCTCCCAACTTGGCTCCCCATGATCTGGATAGCAACATACCATATTTGGGGGGAATATCTGCAATAACAACATCCATCAGGATACTCTTGACCGGGACCTGAGCCAGGGTAACTACCAGATCTTTTATCATTCCCATACATTTAACCTTTCTTGATTCAAACGAGTATAGGTCTCCATAAGGTCTAGTGATCTGGAGCCCCGACCTTTCCATTATAGCTTTGGGCATAACATTATGCGAAGCCCCAGAGTCTAACATAGAGTTATGCAATAACTGGTCATGTATATTCAGGGTGATATAGAACGGAGCGACATTGTCTTTGGGTCCCTCAAAATGAGGACCAAAGGTGATGTTAGGTCTGTCATCTTCAAGGTTGATAACATCAGAGTGACTTTCTAGCTCACAAACACCCATCACTTTGGCAATTTGTTTCCGATAAGCGGGGTTTTTTGCTAATTACCAACAGAATTGGTATCTTAATTTTATTTAATTTATTTTCAAAATTTTAAGATGTATTGGCCTTATCTGTTTCTTTGGTTAAGACTTCTGGGCCTTCTCTTTCCAATTTGTTTGTCTGAATCGCTTTATCACTCGTGATCTTAGTTGAAGTTGTAACTTTATTTCTCGGTTATGTTTCCTTTGTTTGGGTCTCAGCCTTTTTCACCTGAGACTGTTGAGTCTTTGTTACCTTGTCTTTATCATTGGGTAATGGTAACAATGTCTCTTCCAAAGGGGGTTCATGAGATTGACCCCTTTTTAGGATTTTCTTAGGTTGGTCAGTTGAGGCAGGCTTATTTTTTGACCTCAGATTGTATCTGGGTTGAAGATCATCCACTATCATTTCTGTTTCTAGTTGAGATATGCAGAGGTCAGTATGATCGCCTTCTTGTTCTTCTTTGTTAGATGGTTGAGGAGTATGTAAGGATTTATCATAGTCTTCTCTGATCAGAAATGGCTGCGAACATTCATCGCCGAAACATGCAACTTCTTCGTCTGAATCTCTGAAATCTTGGAGGTCACTTGCTCCCATAAAATTTTCATTTTTTAGTGGATCTTGTATCTTTTGATCTTCATTTTTTATTTGTCTCTGTTGATTTTGGGGATTTGGGTTTCTCCTGAAGTCCCTTTTGTTAGAAGGATCAGCTTTGGCCTGGTCCAACTCCATCCTAGAGATTTTATTAGACAGATCTTTAATTATTCGGGCCATATCATCCACTCTGTCGTCAGTGTATCTATTTGACCTGAAAGGACCTGCTGGTTCCCTATAGCGTCTATTATCACGGTTGGTTGTTTCAACCTTAGCCTTCAACTTACCTGAAGCCATCATATTAGATTCTATTTCGACGGCGTCGTCTTGCATTGTCTTTAGGGTGGCTCCTCTTTTTTCTCGCAAGAGCAATGCAAAATCCGGTTCGAAAGCTCCTGCAAAGGTTACTTTGGCCGAAGGTTCAGAAGGTTTAACAGTGACTGGAATTTTATTGTATATTTTGTTAAATCTCATAATAAATTCCATTACCGTTTCTGAGTTTTTCTTCCTTAGGGACCCAAACTCGGTAAGGTAGTATAAATAATCCTTTCGCTCTCCCCATTGTGTGAGGAAAGCATTTTCTAAGGTGGTATATGTCCGAATAGAAGCTGCAGGAAGACTCTAAAACCAAGTTCGGACCTGTCCTTCGAAAGTTTGGACAAGTAGTCTCGAATAGACATCTTCGTGCTCAATACCGCATATATTTGCGAACTGGTCAAAGAAGTTTATATGCTCGGCTGTGGTTAGGTCTCCCTCCCCAGTGAACTTAGGAAGATTTTTGATGTAGTTGTCAGGTAAATCATGGAGGTTAGCAGGTAAGACTAAGGGGGCATATCTCGCTGCTACTTTCGCAAATACTCCGGGAGGGGGGACAGTCTGTCCTCCACCTCTTCCTCCGACGCCAGCCATCGACTTGGGAGTAGGAAATGGGGGTGTAACACACACCTTTAAATCAGGTGAAACTGGGTGGTTCTGCCGAGGAAAGGTTGGTGTGTCAAAAGACGACGATCTTTCCAAAGGGGCTTTACCCTTGTTTATAGATTGGAAAGTCTGATGTGGCTCACCCCTAAATTCAGAGTAGTTTGCTTCTGGATCTTTGGTATCAGACAGAGGGATACCGGAAGAAGGAGGTTCTGAAGCGGATTTAGTCTTTAGAAGTGGATTTTTAGGTTTATTAACTGAAGTGGTTGTCTGAAGTGAGACTCTTGCTCTTAAAATTTTTTCAGGATTTTTAGCGGGCGTAATCAGCTTATCATCCGGGTTCTGTCTGGTATGTCTTCTACCAGATGCCAGTTTGTGTTTTAGTGGAGTCGCCAAGTGAAAGATTTAAAGCCAGCCTTAAAAAGGTGTGCACTCTGTGTTCACTATCAAAGAGTAACACTATCAACGAAAATGTTTGTCATTTTCCCAGGGAAAAGATTTCGTAACTTCGCTCCCCGGCAACGGCGCCAGAAAGATGTTGTTCCTGAGTCTGTACTAAGGCTTAAAGTACAGTTTCAAGGCATCCGAAAGTGTGGTAATGGTTGATAAAGGATTTCATTTACCTTCGGTATGGGAAGCTAATGAAGATTCCTGCGTTCACGCCGTCTGGCTTCCAACTGTTCCTGGATTGCGATATCTTGTTCAATGGCTGCCCATGAACGCTCTAATTCTTCCCGGGTATTAGCAGTTCTAAGGGTTGTGCTGAAAATACTTAACGCGATACTAGTTTGATCTGAGATCCCGAGTTGGATATTAGGTTGAATTACCGCGGGTGCAGTCATTGTGGAACAGTAAGGGCATGGAAATGATTTTAATGAGAAATTTTAATGCTGTTTATATTTTGGCTAAGATAAGAGAACTTTTTGTATGAGAAACAAAATAGAAAAAACAAGCAAAGGCCCTTTCCTGTAACTGTATGATTTTTAGCAAAAGGTGTGAAATGAAAGAAAAACATCTAGTTGCAAGTAACATGAAATTCTTACCAATGAAAAACTCACGTGTACACAGAAGAATAAATTGACATGAACATAATTGACATGGTGCAAGTAAACATAAAATTATGTGACTGTAACTTGGTCTTACACCTGCTGATAGCCGATGCAGAGGAAGGACAAGAGACAATTACAGAAAAATAGAATTCCTTCACTATAGTAGTAGTCGCACTAAGTTATAGTGACACCTTTCAATTATGTAGAGCAAAATGAAAAGAAATGAAGAACATAACCAGACAAGTTAATTATGTAGAGCAAGTAGAGCAAAATGAAAAGAAACGAAGAACGTGACAAAACAAACTTGAAATACAGTCGGGATAGGATCGGGAATCTTTGATTTGCTTTGTATTAACTCCCTTCATGAGAACACTCTCTTACAATCAGCACAAAAAAGTCCAGCCCTCTTCTCTTCTTTTGGTGATGTATTTATACAAAATTTCTCTCTCGGTTCAGAGGAGCCACCTTACTCCATCTGTCCGAATCTGTTTTCAAAAAGGTGCCAGGTGCTTGTTTTTGCTTAATTTAAATACATATGATACATCTATCTAAAAATTGAAACACAATCTGTGAAGTCTTTACATTGACATCTGGGGGAATGAAATAACTCCATTTCACCTATTCTATTCTTAAGAAGAGCCAGATGCTTGTCCTCGCAAAGATGCGGTGTACATGATACACTTGTCTACAAACTGGGTCACAAGCTGTGAAGGCTCGGCTTGACAACTGGCTTCGGCTAAATAGCACTCTTGGGATAGCTGTGGAAGTTTATCATTTATTTGTTAATTGATGAGTTTTAGAGCACCGAGTTGTGCACTAGGCTGGATCAAATGCTTGTCGATTTGAGCCGAGTCTACCCTGTTTATCCCGGAAATTTCTGCCGAGTTCCTCTCATTTTCCTCCCTTATGTTGCTGGAAATTTGATCTGTATTTACCTGTCATAATGCCTCGGCGTTGCTTCCAATCTCCATTCCTAATTGCTCACCATTCATGACATTGCAGACTTCTGTTAACGAATTGGTCACCTTTTGAACCTGCTCTTTGCTCGAAGCGATAATCTGTTCCCAATTCTTTAACAAGATATTGCCTCTAGTCTGTTCGGCAATAGTGAGCCCAGGCGGGCCCAAAAACCTATTATTAGTCACTATAACCGCCTCTTGAAAAGCAATCTGGGCAGCTTCTACGATTCTTTCTTTGTTAACCAGATTCTCGGATATTCGATGTATTAACAAGTGGTTTTCTTGAATCTCCTCTACCTTGTTAAGCAGGCTCTGTTGAGCAGAGGAAACCTTGCTCCGAATATCAGTTGCTCGGATTTTGACGATATCAATGTCAATTGCTCTATTTTCTGTGACCTCCAGTTGAGCTTGCAGTCGTGTAATCGTATCTCTCAGCTGGCCCAATTGCAACCGACCATCCCTGATCGTAGAATTGGCTTGTTCCAGCTTGGCTTTGAGTGCTTGGATTTCCTGCTTATCGCCTAATCRAGCCAACTCTATTTCTCCGCTCACCTGACTCCTAGCGTTTTCTTCTGCCGAAGTCACCCTGGCTTCTRAGGTCTTGATCAGGCGATTTTTTTTTTTGAGCTGCTTCTTTAACCCTTCGACCGAGAATTGATTTTCCGTTGCGTACGCTCCCAGCGTTCCTGCAATTTCTATGGCAAATTCATCTTTCCTCCTATTCATCCCATCGGACATTATTTTGAATCTTTTAGCAGTAGACTCTCCCTCTTGATAAAATTCTCTCTTCACCACAGCTTTCCTCTTTTTGTCAAAAAAGAATTCGTTAGGAGGAAGTTCTTCAGCCCTTACAGGCCTCAATTCTTCACCAAATATCCACCCTTCGCCAATGCCTGCTTATGCTGACTGCAAGGGTGTGACAGAGGTGATGGGTTGACCAATTTGTTTCGCATCTTTCTCCGTTGTGCTGAGCGGACTTTGTTTTTTCGGGGGGTCGGGGGTCTTCGTTCCTGCCTATGGATCCTGACTTTCTGGTGGACCTGTATCTTTTATTTCTTCCTCCATATTAGGTCCCTTGGGAGGACCAACAGTTTTCTCTCTTGTTTCAGGATTTCCTCCCTGTTCTGGATTCTTCTCCTGCTCAGGAGTCTTCTCCTTTTCGGGCTCTTTCTTCGTTTTGGGGTCTTTCTCTTGCTCGGGAGTCTTCTCATTTTCGGGCTTAGAGGTTTTCCCTTCAAAACTCTCGGCTTCTTTTCCTTTATCTTTGGGAAGTCCCAGGCCTCCCAGTAGCACAGGGAGACATCGTTTCCTGTTCGCCTGAAATTTTAAGACAGAATCCCTGTCTTAGGCTGCTAGGGACTAGATTCGGAATTGTACTTCCGGATAGGATTTGGCCCCTTGGAAAACATCATCCGAGGGTGATTCTTCATGCTCGAACCTCTTTATACCGCAATTTCCTAAATGAGTGCTCATGACTCTCTGTGGATCATGCCTTTTATATTCGATATAGGCCAAATTCAAACCTTCTAAGGCTGCAGCCTCAGCCTTAGCATGTCCAAAATCCAACAAGGAATAAGAATTAAGCCGGATAGGAAAAGATGGCCATACCTTCTTTGCTGATGCTTTTAATTCTTTGCTCACGCCGCCGATCACTGTTTGGCGGGCGATCTCGCGACATGCCAGTTTGTCGGGGATAAATTGTGGGAGCGCCAGAGGAGGAACAACAGCTCCGAATACTCTCAAATATGAGAATTCCTCTTCCACATACCAGTCTGCGATATGGCTCAGATTTGCGTCCATGCCATCCGGGATGCGGGGTGGAAAAAGGCCAAAAATGGTGACGTGCAGGGGCACCATCACCCAATTTAAAAATTTCATAAATGAAATCATTTGCATTGCTCTCCCACAGTTTATCGTGGTACTCATGCACAGCTTTATCTTCGGATGGAATCCAAGTCCAATTCATTAAAGGAAAAGGTGTCCTGGCACATATCGGATCCATGATATACGCGGACATGTAGAACCCAGAAGGCTTCCCGGCTGCCTTCTGCTCTTGGTACTCGATGATTTTGTTGAATAAATTATCAGAGAGCATTTTTGCCCAATTGAATGAGAAACCTTCCGCCACACGAAAAATGAGGGGTACCCACTGGATGTAAAAATGAGTCGTGTCCTCCGATCCGAATAGCTGAAAAGTCATCATCGCCACATACCTGTAATTTGGTTCCAACAAAGAAATCGAATACACACCCTCGTTGTTTACCCTGAATGTGGAGGGGCGAGATACCCAATCCTTTATCAAGCTTGGCATAGTCTTGTCAAATTCGTTGCATTCCTTCTTTTTGAACTCTGCGAAGAATTCTTTTCCAAATGTGCATTCAGAGGTTGTCGAGAGCTTATACATAGACTGGATGTGTTCGGGCCTAAAATTCCCAATAATGTCCCGTCGGTCATTTACAATTGTTCTGGATGGCAAGTCGATGTGATCCAATGCCCATCGGATCATATCGAAGTACCGGAGCAACTGAGGTCTGGTCGCAACGAGATGCATTCTCAACTAAACAATAGCCTTGTACTTAGTGTTCAAGTCGTCTTTCACGATATCATAGTTGTAGTCATCAGAGTCTGAACAGTTTACTGCCTCGGATTGCAGGATATCTGTAATAGAATACCAGGTAGATACGGAGCCGCCCGTCCATGGCCAAGTGTCTGAGACGTTGTATGAACCCTGTGCTACGACTTCGATATTTTCTTTGGCCCCTCTCCTTGGCGCCATAGCTGAAACTGGCGTTTTCGTTCTTCTGTGATAAACCTGCGTATACATGCAGAGGCTAGTTCACTCGGAGAAAGAATTGCTCTATACACTTAATAAGAAATGTTTCCCTTGTAATGAATAAAATAATCTTCGTATATATTTCGAAAAATCATGTACCTTTGTCATGATTTCATTAAATCGCGAATAAAACTAAATTAATTGAAAAAATCCGATCTTATTTTCATCGTGGATTCACCCTATTTTCTCATTAATGTCATGAATATTGGGCGGCTTGACAGGTACTTGGGTTATGGAGAGTAAATGGATCCCTTGTGAAGTGTGCCAACCTTGATGCGCGGGACATACCTTATTTTAAAATTATTTTTCTAAAATTTCAAATCTTAATGGCTTAGAGATTTCCTCGCTTTTCGTGATCTCGTGAATTTCCCTTTAACGTTTTGACTTTACAACTCGCAATATTGTGAATCACGATCTCATCATTAATTAACAATAATCACGATGTAGCGGATCCTTAATAATATGATTAACTTAATCACCGGATCGTGAATCGGGAACTCGAAGACCAGTTTTTAGGAGAATGAAATGCTGAGTCGCGATATCGCGATGCGACGATAATTAGTCTCAAATTACGAGAAGTAAATCTTAAATTAGGAGACTAACTAATCTCGCCATAATTATGTCGCGACCTCGCGAATCGCAGTTTTGGATATCCTTAGTTTATGAGAGAAAAAGCCGAGCTGCGATGTGCCAAGAAACGGAAATTAACCGTGGTTAGTTTTTTAACCTTGGTTCTTGACTAAGGCTTATCAAAAAGATTTATCGCGTTCTCGGCTCTCGGCGTTAAAAGAACAGAAACTTAGGCTCGACGAATGTTGAGTTACGAAATCCCGATGATGCTTAATCAAGGGTTAAATGGTTTACCATAGTTAATGCCTTGGGTGAAAAATTTGAAAGAGTGAGTTCGCAGTTTCACGACTCGGGACTTATGAATTCAAATATCTAAAACACTCGACTGGCGACATCCCGAAATGAAACAAGAGAGCAACTTTCTCGTGAAAAAACGAAATGCTATTGAAAGCAAAGAACGCATTGCTATTCATGCACACTAATTTTCAAAGTTTGATGCTTGAAGTCTAGTTCAGGTGAAAGAACAAGTGCGGCTCCAACATGTCCTAGGGGCCTTCCCCACGAATCCAGGGCGATGCGGAAAGGTCAGTCTCATACCTCTAGTTAAGTTCATGTGTTCCTCCGCATAACGTGCATTTTCCACATCTTACGCTACTGAAGACGGTTTCCACATCTGCACCATAACCCTTATCTTAGGGTTTAGCCCATAGACAAAGCGTTCTGCCTGTCATTGGTCATTATCCATATATGAAACATACTTGACCAATTCCATAAACCTAATCTCATATTCCTCTATGGTCCTATTTCCCTATACTAGAGCATGAAATGCTCCTACCTGTTGTTCCTCATAGTAAGCTAGCAGATATTTCCTTTGGAACCTCTCCCAAGATATGGTGTCCAGGGTAAGATGTAGTTTCCTTTCCAGGTTTCCCCACCAGTTCAAGGCGCTATCTCTTAACTGAAAAATTGTTATCTTGGCCTTTGAGGTGGATGCATAGTCCCTTAAGGCAAAACACCTTGTCATGCCTTCCAACCATGCTTATGTGCATTCACTAGCGTGACCTCCRGCAAACTCCGGAAGTTTGATCTTCTGCAATTCTCTGCTGATGTCTTCGGGTGGAGGATCTCCCCCTGAATCCCTTGACACTTCTGGATTACCCGYTCCATATGGTGGGGGTTCCACTTCATTCCCTGTTGGTTGTCGCCCCTTTAAAGTCTCATTTATGGCCTCCAAAGAGCGCAGTATGAGAGCTAGTTCGGGTGATGGTGGCGGCGGCGCTGGCGTTGCCTATGACGATGTTCCTTTGCCTCAATTCCCTCGAGTCCTAACCATCCTATATGATTTAACGTGCATCAACCAAAGTTGTCAAGGTGAGTTCAAGGTCGTTTCTCATTGCGCAACTTAACTAGAAAACAGGGTTAGGGGTAAGTTTCTTTTACTTGTCTGTAAACAGACATTACTCTCTTTAGGGGATTGGCTAGTTTAGGATTAAGCGTCTAAGCTTGATGTCTTCGCCTAAGAAAACTACTGATTCCCTCGCCTGGTAGCTACGCTAGCTTGCACCATACTCGTCGATTCTCTAACTTACCTGCCTAGTGCGCATGAATCCCCCTCCCGCTTATCTTGTTCTAAGTCCTTATACTTTGCGTCTACAACCAACTAAGGTGACTTCCAACCTAAAGTTGATTAATTATCAAGAAAAAAAAAATCTAAACTAAACCCTTAACCTAAGTTCCAATCGTCTTAATCAACTCATTCATTTAATCCTGAAAATTACTCATTCATCAAATCGTCTTAAGTGCGCTCATAGCTCAGTTGGTTAGCGTTGTCAATTTGCAAGCTAGAGGTTATAGGTTCGAATCTCACCAAGCCCAAACAAAGTTTTGTTATTATTATTATTATTATTATTAATTTATTTATTAAGTACATATTTAATCATTAATTTAATTTAAATTATTCTCATTGATTAACCCCTTTTGGTTAATCATATTAATTTATAATTAATCTAAAACACAATTTAAAATATGTTTAAACTTAAATATGTTTAATTTACCTAATTAAACACCAATTATATATTTTTTTAATAATTTGAACAATCAAAAGTTTAAATCTAATAATACTTTTAAAAGAATGATTAAATAAATAAATAAAATATAGAAAAAATAAAATAATCAAATTAATAAAATAAAACTAAAATAAAATAATAATAAAAATATTATTAACTAGGTGAGGGCACGCATGAAATCCACATGCCCCACTGAGGGCTCTTATCCCTCCAAAACCCTACACCTAGCTCTCCATTCCTAAACCCTATACGCATTCTTTCACTCTATGAATGTGGTCGGCCTCTCTCACTCTGTAGCTGCGGCGGAGTTAGGGTAATGGCTTGCAGCTCCTCCCTCGATAGCTTGGCACTAGTGCTGGTGTATGGCGGTGACGCTTGGGCGTTTAGTACAAGATAAAATGCCTCTTGCAGGCTCCAGGATACCGAAATTTTGTTTGTAGTGTAGGGAAACACAAGAACTGAGTGTAAGAACCAAGTGTAAGAACCGAAATTCTATTTGTAGTGTGAAGAAACGTATTTTTGCAAGGATACACATAAAATGCATGAGGATTAGATTAAATTTTTCATAAAATGTAGTAATGCTCTTAATTAATTTTTTTTTCTGTTGATAGACAACTGCCAAACTGGTTATTTTGCCATCTTTTGAGCAATGCTTGAAATCAAAGCAATGAAGATGTCCAGGAGGGGTACGAGTCATTCATATAAGTTTCTCCTATGTTTTTTTTTTCTGGGTGTGTGGAGCGCGTGGCTCCCTAGCTAGTTGGCTGGGCTGTAGGGTTTGCAAAAAAAAAAAAAAATGTTTTTTTTTTCCTTTACGTTTACTTTACTCCTGGAGCTATCAAAAAGACAAATTTGGATCCCTCAATTTTGTTTTTCAAGGGACTATTTGGATCTCTGTAACCCTTTCTTTTTTTTTAATACAAGAGTTTGGGATCTGGTTATTCTTTTCTATAGAGAATGGTTATTTTCTGGTTATTCTTTTCTATAGGATAATTGCCTTCCAAATAGAACGGTTCGACTCCCGAAAGACGCATTAGCGTTGTTTCATTTTCTTTGAAACAGAACGTCTTTGTTAGTTATGTACTGTTAATATAATTGGCAGCCAAGCAATAGACCCGGGTTCTGATATGGCCTTCTGTTGTTATGAAGTAGAACGGGGTTGTTGCTTACATTGGGGGAAGGTTATGCTTTTCTATAGAGATTTGGGTTGAAGGAATGAAGCGAGAGAAGTTAGTGGGGAAGCAGCTGGGACAGACATCTGTAACAATAGTAGATTTGGCAGAAGACCATCCTATGCCCCGTGGGCTACTACTCCATGTGGTTTGGTTTAGCGCTAGGCACTTGGCTTTGGTTTGGTACTGGCTTCCCAGATCGAATAATTGGAGATAAGGCACGTAGAGCACTCCAGCTTGACCATGCGGGCTCCTCTTCCATGTGGCCTATTTGACTCGGGCGCTAGGCTTTGATTTGTGTATTTTTCATAGTTCCATTGTATTTTTTTTTCTTCGTTTTTATTTTTATTTTTGTGTTATTATATATTTTTTGTATTTACAGCCTATAAGCTACATTGGATGGATAACCTTCACTCGCATGATGAAGCTGCTATGAGTGATTCTACTGTGGGTGTTGTGTGCAACTGATAATAAGGTAAGGGCCAAGGCAATGTGTGAATTTCCAATTGTTTCTAAGTATAGATACAAGTTTTGCTTTGCATCCCTGGAGTTCAAATCTGTCTCCCAAATAGAAGGGTTAATTCATGATCCCAGTCACAATTTTTGCACCAAACTCATGACTTCCGACACTTGAACTATTGTCAGAATAACATTGACCCCGGTCCTCCACCAAGGGTTTCTACTTGGGACTATTCTTGGTTTCAACACTCCTACGTGAAATTCACATAAACTCTTTTACGCTACCTTCAAGTATCTCAAGTTTTTTTAAACTAATGCTATAACCTGCAACTGCACCGATTCACCCATCCTTCATGTACTATAATATAGCTAAGCGACCACCACCTTGTATGAAGTCCATAATCCCTTTTCCTGATATCACATTCCTTGAATATGATGAATATTATAGGCAAGACCATATATACCATGAGCACTGTTGAATAAATCGCCTAATTTGGATTTAGCATCTCCACCAAATTGCAAAATGTTCACTAAGTAATGGGCTTGCTTCTAAAATGATAGTTGGAATCTGCGTAGGAAAATGCAAATTCCAAAATATTCTTCTGGGCTTTAAACCCTGGAGCCTAATACCATTGCTGCATTTCGCTGGCAGAAGATATAATTAAGCCAACCCAGCAACTGCATCACTTACATTGTAATTCACCGATGGGGCAGGTAGTGAGAGGCCCAACCAATCTCATGGAGGGGAATGAACCTGTCTGTCTGAAAGAATTTGGAGCTTCTTAATCACCTTCCCATGGACGGAAGAAAGGGGCGGGACAAAAGAGATTAAGAACCTTGAACCACCTACCGCACCCTATTAACGAATAACAGACTTGGGTTCAAGTTTTCTTTCTTTCCCAACCAGGGTTTCCAAGGAGAAAAGAGCTCAAGGTGGTGAGAAATTAAAGAGTAAGACTTTTATTGACTTTAAAATAGGATGATTAGATTGTAGCATTAGCCCTATTGGCAAAGCTTGCATTTAAAAGTTTTGTTTTCGTTGTGATATTTGTTATACAAAATTACTATACATTATTATTTACTATACAATATACCAGGCGTAAGGTCATTGCTTCCTTTACATTTTCAATATGTATGTCATTTATATTTATATTTGTGTTAAAAAAATTTGTGCTTGGCTTGTAGGTTAGGCGGAGCTGGAGCTTAGACCAGATTTATCTAATTAAAGAGTTTCAGGTCGTTTAAATTTCTGGGTGGGGTTTGTTTAAATTTATGGGTGGGTAGGTAGGCCCTTGGCTCCATATTTTGAACCAGGGCTCTGATACCATGTGTAGGGACCAATTTAATTATGTCAAAAAAAAAAAAATCATAATGTTTAAACAATAAGATTGATCAACAAGCAATAAGCAATTTCATTCAGCATATAAGAAGCATAAATTTGAATCTATGAACATCAATCTATAAAGTTACATAATCATCACATAACTCATCAAATTCATAATTAAAAATACCTCTGCCTGATGCTAATTCCCACTGCTTGTCCAGCCTGTTGCTTTGTCCAGCCTGTTGCTTTGACCAAACCCTGCCCAAACCGACTAACCACCCAGCCAGCTAGGAGCAGCCTGTCTGACTCCTTAGCTCCAGGATACCGAAAGAAATCCCGGCCCCCATGCCCAAAACCCCCAGCAACCCGGTGCCCCCTGCAATGGTTCACCAAAACTCCCAATATCAAACTCCCCACACCAGAAAAATATGACCAACAGAAATCCAGTCCCCCCTCCAATATGTTTTCTCCCTCCAAAAATCATGATCCTCTCCCATAGGACTCTTCCCCGTCATATCTCCCCCATCCACCAACTCCATATCCTCCATTAATTACCTTATCCTCCCCCATTATTACCTTATCCCATGCCTTTATTACCTTATCCTCCATTTGATGTTTCTTTCCCCCCTTCATACGTAAAGTCTTTAATTAAATAAATTAAAATTATTAAGCCCCTTTAATTCATTACTCAAATATTTAATGAGTCGATTAATTAATTAATTAATCATCAACAAATATGAACAATTAATTAATAATTAGTTAATTAATTAATATTATTAAGAAATAATTATTGTTTAACTAAACATATTAGGACAGTCAGATTATCTAAATAATTATAATTAATAAACCCTATGCAACTATTTAACTAGGGTTGTTACATTACAGTTATATCATATTATGGGGCCTTGTCCTCCTCTCTCAAAGTTTTCTCTACGTCGACCCCTACCAAATCATCCTTGGTTCCCTTAGTTAAATCTTCTTTGATTATTGTATTTCCCTCCCCTTTATGTCGTAGCATTCTCCTCCTGAATCATGTACATATCTGATGTGTGCTCATTCATCAGATCAAATGCATGACAATCCTTGTCTTCATGTCCCATTGATTTTCAAAATCTATAGAATAATATTCTTGGGTTACTTTGATATTTCTGTAATAATAGGCACTCATGGGGGTTACATCCCCATTTCTTTCATATCTTGTAGTATCCTCCTCATGGTAGTGGGTTTGGTGCTCAAGTTGATAAGTACTTTGCAAAGGCTAGACATTCATCTTTATGGTGACCTCCAGTCCTACACTTTGTGCAACAAAACTATTCTTGTTTCTCTTTCCCCTTCATGATTTCTGTCAACTGGATTGTTAATGCAACAAGTTGGTTCTGAATCTGTGTCATTCCACTATTTTCTCTAATCGGAGAGGCTTCCAACTTCATAGAAATATCCAATACCTTAGACTACAATGTGACCTTTTGATGTATTAAAGGACTACGTATGTAAGGTATCAATCCTGCAATGAACCACTCTCTATGTTGTTGATCGGGTATTTGGAAGGTCAATCTACACATCAAATATTTGAATCTATGATCAAACTTTGCTACTGACTCATTATGTACCTGCTTGATCTCCTTGAGCTCGGTAATGTACTGTGACTCAAACCTTGGTTTCTTAAATTATTTTAATAATGCTTGTGTGATCATCGATTATGTCCTTGTTTGACCTACTGGTGTGGTACTTTGGAGCTTCATGTACCAAACTAGTGTCTGTCCTCTAAATGTTGTTTATAACTACGCGATATTTGCACCATCATCATGAACATTCTTTGCAGTCCAAATGGTTTCACATACGAACAAATGCTATTATGGGTCTTCGGACCCATTTCCTTTGAACTCTAGTAATCTTAGTGTGTTATCTACTCCTGCCATGTTGTTGGGTGTAGGACCTATTCCTGGTGATACTATTTGATTATGATTAATTGTATTTCTAATATTTCTTTGGTTACTATTGCTCTGAATTCCTATACTGATTACAAGTACTCTAAAGAGGTCTTTGAACGTTGTCTCGGATTCATGTGCCACACATGAGGTTGTTATTTCAACCCAGGACTCCTCTCAGGAAGAACTTCTTGTTTCTTCTATCACTCGATTGAACTATATATCTTCTTATTCTCCCTCTATTTGTTGTACTTCTATGATACGAATGTATGTGCCTCATTGCACTTCTCTCTCTCTTCAACTGCAGTTCTCAACTTCTTGTACCTTGTCCCACTACATAAAACTCCAAATTTGTCTTCTCCTTTTGATATCCTTTCCTCTTTCCCTTGCATTCTTAGTATTTCCTTCCTTTGTCCATTTTTCCTACCCTCATATCATCTCCTGGTCAACAACCCCAATCTCTTTGTGTGTGCAAAGTTCTTTAGTTACCTGACTCCATTGTCATAACTTCTTTGTCACATAGAAGCATTTTTATCCAAGTAGCTAACGAATTTATGAATCTTCCTCGCGGGCCTTTAAAGAAGTCTCTTTCTGTGACATTATAAGCCTGGGTATAGTTTATGGAAAATTTTGTTACGTAGCCTCCATATATACTATCCATCCAAAAGTCCACTACGCAAGATGTCTTGTTTTCTACTGAGTCCACTTGTCTCACTAGTTCAAGAGTCCAGTTCTTTTGCATGACTGGTCTATGTCTACCAGTATTTTCCACAAATATTTCCATCCATTCTGCTAAAATGTTTGGGAATTCACCAAAAACGATCTCATGCAAGTCAATGTATAGATACCTTTGTAGCCATTGTTTTTTCTTTAACCGGGGGTTTTTATTCTCCTTCTAGGTAAATTATTATTCTTTTTGCTCCAACCATTCAGTTATCTCCCACCTCGTTGGTCTCCAAAACATTCCCTCCCTTCCATATTTTGGGTCCCGACAACACAACCATTTGTTGGTGCGCACGCAGGTAGGTTCAAGACCCTGGGTTCAAGTTACTTAGTCCAACAAAATCCTACAGACACCAACCCTTTCATCATCACCTGCATGCAAGAGAAGTCTCACCTGAGTTATCTTTATGGGAAATACAGGAACCAATATTTTGTAGTGGTTAAAGAAAGATCATAAACCTACTATGTCATACCTATATTTACTTAATTATACATGCACACATTTATATATATCATTTAGGAGTTAAACATACAGCCATGGTTATTGTGCACTACTATACCATCAACAACATCAAAGATAACCATACATTCTCATTAAAGCCTTGAATTAACATATCTAAGAATTTTATTATACACGGGTATCATGGATTAACATCTAAGCATACATTTCTACACAGATTTACCGTGGTTCACCCCTCTCCGGGATACGTTCACAAATATTGGATTCTTTATTATATTTGAGTATCTTGATTTCTCTTTTCACTACAATGGATGCTTAGCATACAATATTCCTCACATCTCTAACTTCTTTACAATGCTCTGTTCTCTGTAACTCTCTTCTTCTCTCGATCTCGCAAATATCCTTAAACTCATGGATCCTTTACATATTTTATACATTGTGCTCAGGTTATTTTTCCATCTCATAATGAGTTGGCTACCACTCATGTTTGGTTGGAGAAAACTCATTATGATCTAGATATAGATCATGCTCAGTTGGTTTTCCTAGATTTTATGGTAGTTGTTCTTTCTTGTCCCTATATTCTCATATTTCCTCTCTCTTCTTTCTTGATATTATTTATATTATTCTGCATTTTCCCTTCCTGTGGCTTTTCCCTGTACCTCGTCTCTTCTCACTGTTCCATCCCCAAAACTTCCTACCGAACAATACTTGTCTCAGTTAATCTATAATACCTAGGTGCATCACATATCTCTAATCCAATCCAGCACAAGGATCGACTGATGTGTGCACATCATCTTGTTGATATCTCATGCATCCTCTATTGTCAATGCTCTAGCGATGCTTCTGATTCTGATGCATATGAATGGATGCTCCTCTAGCTTAGCACACCATCCTTTGTCGGATTGAAATAATCCTCCATCTATGCAGTCAATTTATAAAAATTTCCCGTGTCATTCCCTCTTGTTGGCTCTATCTATCTCTTTCCTTCTGATAAGTCCAATGGTGCAATAACTTTCAAATATTATCTCCCTCCTCTTCAATTTGCTGATTTTCTGGTTATCGAAATCCCATTATAGTACCATCAGTGCTAGATATGGTTGAATGTCATTCATGATCTCAATAAATTCAAGGTATTCCATGCTACGCACCCCATCTATGTTCAAAGGTACTCCTGTCAACCGCCAAATTGAGACTATTTTGTGTTGATTCGTGAACCTTAACTGAACAAGAGACCATACTAGCTTGGGTTCTCCCATCATCTCCCATGTCTTCTTAGGTAACACATTCACGTCAGAACCTAAGTCCAAGATAGCATTATTCACATCATACTCTTCAATCTATGCACTGAATATGAATTCTTCATTGGTTCTCTTCCTGCATGATACCTTATTTATTATCCTTTGTGCGACAAGAGTTTCCCTTCCTCTTGTACAGTGATCAATCATGTCATATAGTGTACCCAACAAAGTTTCATCCTTCATTATCTCTACATAAATCCTCAGGAATTTTGTTATTGTGCTTACCTTTCCAATTGGATTCTTTGGCACAACTTGATCTTCTATAGGAGGTGAAGATGATGTTGATGCTCCCCGATCTTGTAGAAGTACTTATTTTCTTTCTCTCTCATATGTCTCCTTTTCTTGTTGTGGATTGAATACTGGCATAATCCTTGTTTACTTCCTTACCCACTGCTTAGTTTTCTTTCCTTCATTTGTCATATAATCCCATGTTCTATATCCTTTGTGTGTAACAATTGCTACTCTTGGTCCTTCATTGCCTCTTTCGGTTGATATCTTCTGCACATTTTGATTCAGATTATGGTTTTGGTTTCCTATGGCCTACCACTTCGCAACTAGTTGGGGACTATATTCTAGAGTGGTCAAGTACTCTGCAATATGTGCATTTCATACACAGATTTTGATAGTCGTGGGCCAAGTGTCCAGGTTGATTACAATTATAACATATAATCGGTCTTCTTCCCCCTCTACTGAAATTCCCTCTACCTCGACCTCTACCAAAGTTTCCTCTATTACCTTTATTGAAACCTCTTTGATATCTATATTGTAGAACACCCCCTTATGTTTCAACATTTTCTTCTTGGATCTTGTACATATCTAATGTGCACTCCCTCAATAACTCGAACGTGCAACAATAATTCTCTTTGTGCCCTACAGACTTGAAAAAATTGCAAACAAATTTCTTTGGTGTACTATGATACATCTATAGTAATGGACACTCAGTGGGATGATGGCCCCATTTCTTACATATATCACAGTATCCCCCCTAGTAATGGATTCATCTCTCCAACTACCAAATATTGTGTGAATGTTGGGCATGTTTCGTTGTGATGGCCTTCAGTCCTACACTTGGTACAACAAACATGTTCTCATTTCTCCTTCTCTTTTGTAATCTTATCCAATTGAATCGTCAACGCAGACAATTTTGTCTGAACTTGTGTCATTCCCCCACTATCTCCTACCAGAGATGACCCTAATTTCATTGCAATTTCCAGGGCCTCGGGCTATGATGTAACCTTCTGTTGAATCAATGTCCTGCAAAAGTGTGGTAGAAGTCATGCAATAAACCACTATTAATGTTGTTGATCTGGGATATGGAAAGTCAATCTACCCATCAAATCCTTAAACCTCTGATCAAAATCCCATACCGAATTTGTTTGTACATGTTTGATCTCCTTCAGTTCTATGATGTACTGTGATTCTCACTTTTTCTTTTTGAACTCCTTCAGCACTGCTTTCTTTTTTTTTGCCAAAGTTATGGCCTATCTTTTAGGCGTGATACTATGCAACTTCATATACCATACTAACGCACGACCAATAAATTTTGTCACTACCTGTGCAATCTTCACAGCTTCATCCTGTACGTTCTTAGTGGACCAAATTGTTTCACAGACAAATAGATGTTGTTTTGTATTCTCTAATCCAACTCCTTGGAACTCAGGAAGTCTAAGAGTATTATATACCCCTGCCACATTTCTTTGTGTACTCCCTCCTCTTGGAGATGTTTGTTGACTCTAATTATGAAGTTGTGCGCTACTTTCATTTCTCTAACTTCTACTACTCAGTCCTCCTTAGATAACTACAATTACTTTTGACAAATATTCAATTGTTATTCCTGATTGTGGTGACGCACATGGGGTCATGAATTCGACACAGGTTCCTGTATGTGTAGGAATTACTGGTTCTTCTATTATTGGAATGGACTGGATCTTCTATTATTGCAATGGACTGGATCTCCTCTACTTCTCCCCCTATATATGGTATCTCCACAATTCAGACTATTGTGCAAGGCTCTCTCCCCTCTAGCTCATTGTGCATCTCTCCTTTCCCAGCCCCAGTATTTTGCCTCTTGTACCTCCTTCCTTTGTACCTCTCTCCAAACTCGTATCATTCCTCTCGTATATTGTATTCTTTCATCCTCAGTCCCACCCTTCCTTTTTCCCCACTTTCTTCATTCTCTCAAATGATCCTATTGTCATCCTCCATCTCCCTTGTGTTCATGAGCCCCTTCATCCATCGAATTCCATGATCTTCACTTGTTTTTCACACAATAGCATATTTATCCACTTACCTAATTATTTCAAGAACCTCCCACGTGGTCCTTTGAAAAAGTCCCTTTCTCTGACACCATATGATTGAATACAATCTACTGCAAATTTTGTAATGTAACCTCCTAGTATGTTGTCCAACCAAAAATCAACTGCTTGAGTAGTTTGGTTACTTACAGAATCCAGTTGTCTTACCAATTTAGGAGTCCAATTCCTCGAAGTTGTTGCATTGTATCTTCCAGTTTTCTCTACTAACCTTTCTAGCCATTGGGTTAGAATATTTGGGAATTCCCTAAAGAAAATTTCATGCAGATATATGTACACATACCTCTGGAACCATTTCTTATCACTCATCATAGGATTAATGTTCTCTTGTCATGAAAACTCTCGTTCCTTTCTTTCCAACCATTATGTGATCTCCTTCTTAGTTGGCCTCCAAAACATTCCCTTAATCACAAACTCTCAGTCCCAAAAATAGAACCATATGTTGGTGCTATGATTTTCACGGATTGTAAGACCCTAGGTTCAAGTTATCTGTTACCAAAAAAACCCACCATACATTGCCCCAGCCCTTTCGACATCACCTGCTTATGCATATGAAGTATCACTCGAGGTATATATTGGGACTATGAGAACCATGCTTTTGTAGTACTAAGGAAACGGGAGGCAAATGTTTGGTTCATTCTTTCTTATTATGTCAGCACACATAACTTAGTTCTCATTCAATATTAACTTAATTAGGATTCAGATTCCTATAATCAACATATTTCCGGTTATTACATAGATTTTTTATAGTCACAGTCATGAACATTGCACCATATTTCACCATAAGACAAGTCTATTATATGAGGCATACAAATAGAATCCATAAGAACACATAGAAACCTAGACCACCCACAACTCAGTATCATCTCTTTAGCATTCCTTTATTCATTCTTCTCACCAATAGAATGTTACATTCACGACTCTGGAACTCAACATCTAATAGAACATAAAAACACATAACTTGCATCCTAGAATAGAGATCTCAATTGTAGTAGAGAATGAATCCCTAATCTCCCAACCTCTTACATATATATACAAAAATCTAGGACTAAAACCCTATTCTATTCATCCCATAAATACCCCATTACAATGTATGGCTAGCTCAGTTAACTGGCTATTTGGTTTCTTTCTTATTCTTTTCAATATGCATGTTGCTTCTCTGTTGTTCTTCTATTTCTGGAAGGTTAAGTTGTCATCCTTTTGCCATGATTTATTCTCTTGCTTTCTTCTTTATCATATTTAATCTTCTATATGTGTGATGTCTTCCTTCTGTTCACTTTCATCCTTTTGCGCATTATTCTCCTGGATGCTCCTTAGTTGCGCACTCACTTTTCTCCCTCTGCGCAGTTTCCCTATACTTGGTATTTTCTCCCAAAATTGTATCCCAACAACATGTCCAACAATTGGTGTCCTCATCTTCTTAACAGGTTGGTTCCTAGTATATTAGTGTCTTCATAATGCAAGTGGTTGCTTACAATGAGTAACCGTGTCCTCATATTCTTAACAATTTGGTGCTTGCAAAATCTTAGTGGGTGCTTATAGTGAGGATTGGTTTCCTCATCTTCTCAATAGGTTGGTTCCTATAAATATTGTGCTTGAAAATTTGTAAGTGGGTTCTTAATACAGGGATTGATGTCCCTCATAGGTTGAAGCATCTAAAAAATGTAACTCTTGTTTAGTATAAGAAAAACCTTCCATGGTTTTCTCCCTTATTGGGTTTCCATGTAAAATATCTTTGTACTATGTCGTTGTGTTGATATTTGTTGATATGTAATTCTATGCATTCCTTATGATTAATTTTGTGATGATCAGTTAAATTCGTAAAGACAAAAAGTGATTAAAATCTTTCCAATATTGATTCACCCCCCATATTAGTATTGTTGAATATTGTAACAGTGGGAAGCAAGAGTCCAACAATGTTGTGGGAAAATGTCTCACATGTAAAGTCTCCATGGTAAAATGTCCCAAATGGTAAAATCTCAAAAATCATAATTCTTGAAATGAAAGTGTTTGAAGGTGTTGTGGGAAGGGAGAGTTTGATAGTTTTGTGGGAAAATATCTTGCGGGTAAAGTATCATGGTAAAATATCTTGAGGTGTTTTAATAAAATATCCCGAAGGGGAAAATCCAATAGGGTTGTAGAAAAATGTCTTGCGGTAAAATTTAAAAGGAAAAACCCAATGAGAAATTCTCAACCACGGTAAAATATCCCGAAGGTGTTGTGGGAAGGTGAGAACCCAAAGGTGTTGTGAGAATATGTCATCGAAAAGGTAATAAACAATAAAATAATTCAACACCTCATGTCTGATAGAGGGAGTTCCTGATAGGCTTGTGAGTTGCGAGTTTCAGGAAAAACTTTAGACATGCTAATATGTCAACCCATGATGTAGGACCTCTTGTCCTAAAACAACTTTATGTAGTATTCTATTGTAACTACATTGTAAACCATGAAATAGGGGTGCCAAGGATCGTCTGAGCTTCTATGATTCGATCACTAACAGGATCGAATTTTGACTCCTTTGTATTACCTGTACATTTACTTATGTCATAGCTCCCTTCACTTTAGCCCCGATCTCTCCTATTTAACAATCTCTTGGGTCATAGGACCACTTACATGACCAAGTTCTTATTCCAGAGGCGCCAATATGCTCTAGTCCGAAGAATCTTTAACTTTGACCCATGTGACTGAGGGCTATGACCTCAGCTCAATTCCTTGGCTACTAATCAATGGTCTAGCTTGAATTGGCATGGAGATCTACGATCAGTGTGGATTGTGGAACTGAAACTTGTGTGAATGTTAACTCAACCTTTGAATCATGTAATGGATATTCACCATAAATCTTCCTTCACTAAAATCTGACGTTTTTTCCCCTTTCCTCACGATCGGACGGTGTGCAGAGTTCCAAGCCAAAGGATGAACCGTCAATGTTCATTCCTTCCAATCCTTGTATGATTGAGATCTAATGGTTATCCCCCACTAGTGGATTGATCGAATGAATGTTGTAGCTTCCCTTATGATCATGATAATATTTCGCCTCCATAGTTCAGTTAGGATCATCGATCCTTCTCATGATCGATGGCCACTGGAATAACATTCCCTGTCTCATATAGAATATGGGATTGTACCAAGCCTCCTCTCTATAATTCTCCTTCTTTCCCTGCAACACGAACCCTACAATTGCAATTACACGATCTCAACTATATGTAGAGACACGCACTTAATTATCACAAAGGTATATAGTACACAGATAAACAAATAGAGATTTTTCAATGATACTCAAATAGAGTATTTGCTTCACATTCATTTACATATATTGTACATACAACTATACAGGCTCAAAGGCCTTCTCTTTCCTGGTTAAATCAGCAAGTAATGATCCTCACATAATTGGCCCTCTCGATTTCTGGCCAAATTCTTTTGTTGGTCACTCTGTTGTCCTGATTAACTTTCAGTTAACTACTTTCCCATCTCTGGCCTAATTAACATTCAATTTTCCACACCTCTTTGCATCTATGGATTGCAATAATATACAAAGGGTTTCTGAACTGTTTCTAGTTCAGATCCAACAAATCCTCAATAGATTCCTAAGGATCCTCTATGATCCACTTTTCACTCAACTAAATCCCTATTCTAGGATCTCATAATCCCCAATATCCTCATGATATATTCATAATCCTAATATCTCTTATGTTCTCACACATTCGAGAATATTTACAATAAAAACCTCACACATATATTTCTTACTCAAACCACTCAAAACATACATAATTCCCCATTAAGAAACCAAATCCCTTAGCAAACATAAGACCCCCTAGGTCAAATCAAATATATAATTATTTTAGAGCAGAATGCCCCTGCATTAGACTCCCAATGTTGAAAACATTCATGATCTTTTCATCATGTGTTTCACATGTTGATGAAACCCTCCAGGGTCCCAAACTTTTTACTCAAGCCTTCCACTTGCTCCATCTGATTCTCTATTCATGTGTTGCTTTGTTGTTGCTTGCACGTCTCCAGTCTTCCACATTTTATGCTGCAATGCCCCACTGGCTTTGCTTTCACAATTTGTTGTTGTCACCTGCTTGTTGTTGCTGATTTTCTTCCTTACTATTGTCTTCTTCTTCTTAGACACCTTCCTCATCAACTTCCATATCATCTCAACCTCTATGTCCAGCTCGTCTTTTGTCTATTATATCTATTTACTCTACAATATGTTGTCCTTTTGTTGCTCCTTTTTGTTGTTATTGTATATTGACTGTTGCAATCCTTCATTCTGCATATCTTCAGAAATTTTAATCTGAATTTCACTTGTGCCACTGTTGATGTCCACTATCTGATACAAAATCTTCCTCTTGCTTCCATCTTCTTGTTGAATATTTCAATTGTCCATTAGTTGTTGTACCTTTCTGTGAAGGTCCTAACCCACACATAGGTAGATTAATGTATTCGGATGTAATAAAGGTCAATATTAATAAGACCTTTCAATAAAATAGAATAAGGCGGATGTAAGAAGACCTAATAGAAGCTTCCACTTCTAGAAGGATCTTCCTCTAGATGCTTCCTTTTAGTATAAATAGGAGTCGAGGGTATGAGAACCCTAGCTTGT
>JASDQU011401258.1:44100-63555 GCA_032191745.1 Picea mariana
TTCTTTTCAGACTGGTATTATTTGTTCAAGATTTTCTGCAGACTCCTGAAGGTTCCAGTGGTACCAGTCAGTACCAGTACCGAGTTTGTCAGTTACAGGTCCAGCAGAAAGACCAGAGCAACTACAGTGTTCGTGCTTTCAAATCCAGGCTTAGTTTCAAAAGATGATCTTGCTGTAAGACTTGCATATCGATGGAGAGAGGTAATGAAACTCAGATTTCTGAATATTCTAGTGGTATCAGTCAGTACCAGTGCATAGTTCTTTAGTTACAGGTGCATTAAAAGGACCAGAGCAGCCATAGTGTTTGCATGCCTTCAGATCCAGACTAGCCTCAAATGATAATTTCACAACAAACTTTGCATAACAGTGGGTAAAGGTAATGTAACTTAGGTGCGTATAAGTTCATATCGATTAATTGTATTAAAGTTGCATACTAATGTTTGAATTACGAGTGCCTTAACTACCCCTTAACATTCCATCATTCCTACGATTGGTATCTAATCACTAAATCTCATGGCATTTCGTGTCACGAACATCCGCCATAACCGGGACTTGTTTCGATTTGACTCGGTTATCATAGTTCTACACCCCGTACGATCTCCATCATTACCCAACGCCTTATCTGATTCCATAACGATTTAAATCCTTTCATATCGCCCGACCGTTCATTTCACCAAATTCCATGTTGCATTCTCCCCTTTCCTCGCTCTTGTCGCCCTCAACCAACCTCCATTGCTAACGATCGACTCTCCCTGTTATGCCAAAAGGAGCTATGGTCGCCAACCGCCATGAACCCGAAACCTATGCTGACCTGGAAGCCCTTCCCGAATACAAGGCCACGAGAGAAATTTTCAAACAAGCCGGATGGGAACCATTCCTAAAAAAAATCAATGGATATAACGACGCCATCACCCTGCAATTCGCGTTGCATTTCGATGGTGAGACCACCAAGGTGGGCGGATTGGAGTTCAGGGTCACAGAGGATTTTATCGCAGAGGCGATTGAGTTACCCACCACCGGCCAGAGGTGGATGAAGGGGCAACCCGTGGATAAGGAGCTCTATGCTCAATTGTTAAAACCCCAGTACCGGAACACGAAATGGACCGAAGGGACGTCTCGGGCTTGGGAAGAGCCACAGTGGGCGCAGTTGCTGATCATCCTTCAGTGGTATTTAACGTGCGAGGGCCGTTACACCATTCTCTTTCCCTGCCATGCCCGACTGCTACTGCACTTCACAGGTATCTTGTTGAACGTACCATTTTTTCTGTTAAAAATTTTGAAAGGGATGGCTGAGCAAGTTCAAAGAGTTAATGAGTTTAGAGGGAGCCTATTTCACTTCGGCTTAGTCAAGATTCTGATTACATGTGCATTGTCAAAAAAACAAGAGTCTTGGGACCTCTTTGCTGCAAAAACCCTCGCTCGGGCCCAACCGAAAGCTAAAAAGGTGAAGCCTATTTCCCCACCTAAAAAGCCGACTCCCAAGACCAAGAAATTCAAGACCCTAACTGCTGAAAACCCTGAGCCCAAACCTCAAATTCATGGTGAGATAGATACCAATGCCGAAAAGGGGCAGGCCACCACACCGACCGAAGTGGACACTCCAGCCCCTAGTCCTTCCCCATTCACCGATAATATAATCAACGTGGAGGAGCTAATTGAGCCAATTGATCAGCCCAGGAGGAACCCAAAGAGAAAATGCAAAAGTGTATCGACAGGGATGGATGATTCAATCCCTAGCTACCCCACGCAAGAAAGGATGGAAAGCACAGATGGTTGCGAGGAAGCCCCGGAGCCATCCGAGATGACATGGACGTTGTCTCAGCTCATTCGGAAAAATCGTAGGACCAGTCAGCAGGCCACCACACCTAAGAAAGTTGTGCAAGATGAATCCGTCCAAGTACCAACTGGTACCTCTGTACAAATGCCTAAAGAACCCACTCTCGAACCTAGCCCATCTAACACCGATGGACCTAGCCCCATTGAGAACTATGAACTCAGTCTGAATCGTGATGTTGATCCAGTTAATCCTTGTGAACTTAGCCCAGACCCTAACTATGACCCAGCTGATATCTATGAGCACAGCCCAGACCAATTCACTCCTGCATCCAGTTCAGGCTGTAATTCTGATAAATTTCATACTCCTGTTCAAATCCCCGAAGAGTTTACCCATGCGTCTAGCCCTCCAGCACAGCCCGAACAAGACCAGACTATTGAAACTCACTTCCAACTCTCCTCCAGCCGAACCTTGAAGCCAATGGTGACAAAGTTAGAAAGTAGGAACAGTAGACTAAAGGAGAAATTACATGAGTACCGGGTACTGGACAGACATGTAAAAACCGAAAACGAGCTCCTGAAGCTCAGGGTGACCCACCTTTTGTCAAGAATCGGAAGGATAAAGTAGAGAAAGAAATTTATTGTCAAAAGGAACAGGCAGCTTCAAAGGATTGCTAAAAAGCATGTCATCATTAACAGGGTTCTTAAGAAAGAACTGAGAAATCTGAAGAAGCAAGAAAGACTCCAGATGCTGGTTGCAGCTGCTGCAACCCTGTGATGGCTACCGAGTTTTTGATCTTTTTTGTTGCCTGAGGACAGGCAAGAACTCCAGTGTGGGGGTATGTTGGTCCCCGGTTTTGACCATGTTCTTTGCCTATACTACATACCATTGACCTCCAACTATATGCCAGTACCACCCTTTTTGACCTCC
This sequence comes from Picea mariana, assembly GCA_032191745.1. Lineage (NCBI taxonomy): Eukaryota > Viridiplantae > Streptophyta > Pinopsida > Pinales > Pinaceae > Picea > Picea mariana. The sequence continues at coordinate 46,805 of JASDQU011401258.1, forward strand.
TTTTTGATATAATCAACATCCCTTTACCATTCAAAGGGGTCACCTAAGGTATCTTTGAAATTCAAGCTATTATTATGCATTTTAATACTTTAAATTGATAATTGGACTAATAACACGTGGGTTAGGTACCATCGCTATTCTTGGAACAGGACACCGGTACCAGGTACCAACTTGCACCGTGGAGGTACCAGTGGAGCAGTTCAAAATCGATGCATCATGGCGTGCGTTATGGTTCGAATGAAGAGCAGGAAGGTTCATAGGCCAGCTGGAGCCGTTGCCACAGAGTGCTCGAGAGTATAATGATCAACCTGGATCGATTGTTCTTCATCCTACACACTTCGTAACACTACGTGTCACGAAGTTGTGATATACGTTTTTAGTTGATTCCACGATTATTCTCGGATCAGGTATCCGTTCATTTCCATGCATCTTTCTTTTAGACTATTACAAAACAATAAGACTGTTATATAAACCCGTGTTCACTACTGAGAACGGGTTACGACTACCACTACTGTTACTATTGCTGTTGCGTTTTGCTATTGTTATCGAACTATGCTATGAGCTTATGCCTTGAATACAATTTGATGTTGCGTATTTGTTGACTGTCATGTGATCTGAAGACTATTTTTAATGAATTAATGGAGCGTAGAATTACACTGTATCTGCATCATATGATTTAGTCGGCTCTGGTCGTTTCCCACAATGTCTGCGCCGTTTGGTTGGGCCCGCCAAGCTGGTGCAAGCCGCTGTTTCATTTGCAATAGATTTAGTTTAGCGTGTGTTGTTGTAGTTTAGTTTGCTTCAATAATCATATGGTTTGCATTTGAAAGTAATTTAGCATTTACAGATTTGACTTTGGTTTATCATAGTTTCAGTTTATCATAGTGTGTGGATGCTTGCGTACACTACAGTTTAAATATTTCAGAATCGTGCTTATTAATTCCTCAATAGACTCAATTTCCAGACTGTATCTTTTCATGTTGGTGAATGTTAAACGCAGTACTGATGCCTGTAGAGTTAGCATATGCATATGATTGCTTGGCTTTTCGCTTTCTTTTAGAACTTAACTCAGAGTAGTATGCATTTTGCTTTGTTAGACAGTAGTTGCTTTGCGTGCTTAGGATAGATAGGTTACAGTTAGAATAGAAGGAGCTCCTGGTACCAGTTAGCAGCATAACACTCTGTTTTCCTGTAGGTAGCATTAGATTTGTTTTGAATGCTCAGAATGAATGTAGTTTCGACCATACCTTGTGTGTTATGACTTAAATGAAAATGCTGATGATAAACGGTTGAACATAGAGGTAGAATGACTTTGTAGAGTTACATTTTTTAATGGAGATAGTAGTACCAGTCTTTGAGTAAGATTGTTTTTCTTCTGTTTTGACTTAGTAGGAAATGCTTAGTTTTGAGTTATTCATTGGAATTCAAATTCTTAGAATAAGTGTGTGTTTTATTCTTAGGATAGCATTCAAATAAAAGACTAGACGCTTTCCTGCACATACTGTGTATCAGCTCGAAGTATACCAACCCTGGTTTGACAATTTAGTGATTCAGGACACTTAAAAGCTACAATTTAGCAGCCTGACAATCCACTAGTGGAGTGATTGAACGAATGTTGTAGCTTCACAATAATATTTTTCCTCCATAGTTCAGTTAGGCTCGTCGATCCTTCTCATGATCGATGGTTACTAGAATAACATTCCTGATCTCATATAGAATATGGGAGTGTACCAGGCCTCCTCTCTAGAATTCTCCTTCTCTCCATGCAACACGAACCCTACACTTGAAATTACACGATCTAGACTATATGCAGAGACATGCACTTAATTCTCACAGAGGTATAAAGTATATAGATAAATAGATAAAGGCTTTTCAGTGATACTCAAACAAAGTATTTGTTTCTCATTCATATACAAATATTGTACATACAACTATACAGGCTCGAAGGCCTTCTCTTACCTGGTTAAATCAACAGGTAATGATCCTCATACAATTAGCCCTCTCAATATCTGGCCAAATTCTTTTGTTGGTCACTTTGTTGGCCTAGTTAACTTTTAGTTAATTACTTTCCCATCTCTGGCCTAATTAACATTCAGTTGTCCACACCTCTTTGTCTCTAAGGCTTACAATAATATACAAATGGATTATGAATTGTTTTTGGTTCAGATCCAACAAATCCTCAACATATTCCTAAGGATCCTCCTTGATGCACTTTTCACTCAACCAAATCCCTATTATAGGATATCCTAATCCCTAAGATCCTCATGATATCTTCATAATCCTAATATCTCTCATGTTCTCACACATTCGAGAATATTTACAATAAAACCTCACACATATATTTCTTACTCAAACCACTCAAAACATACATAATTTCCCATTAAGAAACCAAATCCCTTAGCAAACATAAGACCCCCTAGGTCAAATCAAATATATAATAATTTTGGAGCAGAATGCCCCTGCATCAACCCAACAAGGTAAGCCCGATGAGGTGAAACCTGATGAAGAATTTCCAATGAGGTGAAACCCGATGGAGTGATAGCTCGATGTCCCAAGTCCGATGGGATTCCAGGAATGTAAAAAATAAATAAATAATTAAAATAAATAGAAATAGAATAGAATAAATAAATCAAGAATATGAACCAAAATTTTAAAAAATAATAATAATAATAAATAGAAATATATCGAAAGAAATAATAAATTACAACTTCGGGACTTTGGGAAAAATGTGCGATGCGTAAAGTCTTTGTAAAAGTGATTCTCCAACAGTAACTCCTGAAATAACATAATAAAATATACACCCCATGGTGTATGTCTAATGTTAAAGTCCCAATGAGGAAATTTCCCGAAGGGGAAAGTCTGATGATAAAGTCCCGAAAGGAAAATTTCTCGATATGTTAAATCCACCATGGAATAAAATAATAAAAATAAAATGATGATGATGATGGTTAATGTCCAATGAGACCAAAATTGGTCTATCAATCCTTAAGAAAGGTAATAGATTACTTATATTTCTTTATAATGTTATTTCGATGCTCAAAAAGCATTAGGAGAAGTGTTCCAATATCATTATAGTTTTGATTACTTAGAAGGTTAGGAAGGTCAGTATTATGATATATTTGAAATTGAGATTTAATTTGGGTATACGCAAGGCACCCCAGGAGAATTTTATTTTCATCTTCAACCTTCTTGTTGTCACAATGGTGACATATTCTTTCATGCCATGGTGTTTTGGGAATTATCCAATGCCCACTCTCACTATGTAGCTCATGAGAATTAGTTCTAATTTTATCAATATTGAACATCTTTTTAATGCTAGTCAAAACAGAGAGAAACTTTTGATATTCAAGATTAGGGTTAACCATCTCCTTATAATATATTAATTTTCTTTTATCCAGTAATTTTTATGGCACCATAGATTCTCCTTAAATTTAGCTTGAGAAATATTTTTAGTATCATTGGTATTCTACAGAATATCTTCTTCATTCCCCAATGATTTAACCAAGACTTGGCATCATTATTCCATCCCCACTTGAGTCACTGGTGATTTTGGATAGAGTTTGAAGAAATTTTGGGGAGTGTCTTGTAATCCATGTTTCTTATATTATTATTGTACATTAAATACCTAATCATAGTTGTGCTCTCAATGGGGGAAAGGATCGATTCTATAAGGAGGATAGGATAAGGTGTACTACTTTGATTTTTGACATTATAAGTTATAAAATTATTTTGGATCTGTTCTATCTTTCTCCGGGATTCTCGAGAGATATTGCGTCCCCAAAATTCACATCCATACATGGGATTTAGGAAGAAAAAAATTCAAAACCATTGAAAAAATCAAATAAAAAATCAAATGAAATAAAAATAAAAAATAAAAGTAATAAATAATACAAATCAAATACAAATCTGGGATAAAATAAAATAAAMAAAAATGTACAAGCCCATATATACAAAATCAAATCCAAATGTGGTGTGGAAAAATGAGGCTTAGTTCTGAATCTAGATCAAGGTTCCACTTTTGGGTCAAGGTTCCAGAAGCAGATCAAGATTCCACATCTAGATCAAGGTTTTGCACCTAGAAATATGGGAAATCTAAAAAAGGCATATTATGAAAACTTCATATCTCTGGATTTACGGATGTCTAAGACTCACATAAAGTGTATTCCTTTGAAGCAAATATGGATGTCTATATTCCTCGTTAGATAGGATAGGTCAACATGGCATAGAGGGAGTCATGTAGGATAACATGGGATAACTGGAAACCTAGACAACATGTTATACGCCATGTCAAATGGAAGATAGCATGCCTCATCAAGTGCCACGCAAGGGGATAATGACTTGTCCAACTCATGGTCATTGGAGAAATTAATATAGAATGGACAAGTGATGAGTCTTGATTGGATCTCATAACAAAATGGATCCTAAATCCAATATTTAGATGAAGGTACTTGTTAAAATAAAGGTCAGATCTAGATAATCTGTGGGATATAACATCTAGGAATCCACGTGGATTCCATTCAAAATCCAAGTCAGACACCCAAAATAAGTATCACGTGAAGATTGTAGACAGAGTTTTCAGATGGTGAAGATGACACATTATATGCCAAATTAGGTTCCACGTCAGACTCACAAATAGAATAGGCCCTATGTCAGGATGATAACCAGCATAATTTGGTTGGGTATTCAAAAAGGYACTACATCTGATATTCAGGGTCCTGTATTTAGAACAAGGCATGAAATGAAAAAAACCTAAACTTCCATATCTCGATGACACATCATATGACACATCAAGGCCACGTAAGGTGACACCTAGGGAGAATCAGAAATTGAATCCAAACTAGCATGTTGACACAATGAATATCATATAGCAATGCATCTAGGAATCCACGTGGATTCCATTCAAAATCCAAGTCAGACACCCAAAATAAGTATCACGTGAAGATTGTAGACAGAGTTTTCAGATGGTGAAGATGACACATTATATGCCAAATTAGGTTCCACGTCAGACTCACAAATAGAATAGGCCCTATGTCAGGATGATAACCAGCATAATTTGGTTGGGTATTCAAAAAGGTACTACATCTGATATTCAGGGTCCTGTATTTAGAACAAGGCATGAAATGAAAAAAACCTAAACTTCCATATCTCGATGACACATCATATGACACATCAAGGCCACGTAAGGTGACACCTAGGGAGAATCAGAAATTGAATCCAAACTAGCATGTTGACACAATGAATATCATATAGCAATGCATCTAGGAATCCACGTGGATTCCATTCAAAATCCAAGTCAGACACCCAAAATAAGTATCACGTGAAGATTGTAGACAGAGTTTTCAGATGGTGAAGATGACACATTATATGCCAAATTAGGTTCCACGTCAGACTCACAAATAGAATAGGCCCTATGTCAGGATGATAACCAGCATAATTTGGTTGGGTATTCAAAAAGGYACTACATCTGATATTCAGGGTCCTGTATTTAGAACAAGGCATGAAATGAAAAAAACCTAAACTTCCATATCTCGATGACACATCATATGACACATCAAGGCCACGTAAGGTGACACCTAGGGAGAATCAGAAATTGAATCCAAACTAGCATGTTGACACAATGAATATCATATAGCAATGAGGTTGTCGGAGCAGATTGTTCTTCACCATTGATTTACTTAGGCTCAACCCATACCCGAACATGAAAGGTTATGAAATGAGGTGAAATATGAGATCATGATGATTTGAGAGATAAAGTTAAAGCAGGTTTCATATGTCCTGATACTCGTATATTCATATATCCAGTATCCATATGGGAAGAAATGTGGGGTTTCCAAATTATAAAGACTTGAGGCTTAAGACAAGCTCACAATATATGGATTCAAAGGTTGCGGTGGGCATAGGAAATTTGGGGCTTCCATCTCTTTTATCATTTGGAGGTACTTCTCTTGAGTTTCCTATCGTCTGTGACCAAATGCACATGATCGTTATTCCTTTAATGTGCACAATATTTCTCTTTTGTTTTGGCATGATTCTCTTAAGGAATTGAAACAACATAAGTATCTTGCATAGAAAATGACTCTGCAACCCTGTCATTGTAACCACAAGAAGAATTGAATTTGTTATACAAGGAAGAAGATACTTTATAATAGGTTATAAAATATACATTCTTTCCCCTTTCCATTAACAAATTTATGAAAACAAGTTGGGCTTGTTAAAAAATGAGGAAAATAAAAGAAGGAATTTTGTACAAGAAATCATCTATTGTATTGGTATTTTATGAACAATATGTTGTTGTAAACCAAATTTCATGAAATATATGTAGAAATGTTTTACTTGTTTTTATATAATCATAAATAATATCTCAAACTCTCGAAAAAGATTAACGATTCTATGATTCTAGTTATGGATTTTAAATTGAAGAATTTGATTAACATGTGAGAGCTCAATCATGAATATAACGACCACTAGTACCAGATGTAAAGTAACAATATGCTCTTCATTCAATCCAACCATTCAATTCTCAACGATGTAGTGAGATAATAGTACAATCCAATGCACAAGGAAACAATAAATCCTTAAAAGCAAATTCTCTTCAAGTCATAAAATAGAGAATTCAACCTTGCAATAATATAATATCAACAAATACCTTTAAATCCATTAAAACCAATTAATGAAAAAGGTTCAAAAGAAAATCTTTCAATCGCATCACACAAGGATCAAAGAAGCACCATAAATCAAAGGTATAATCAAGAACATCTAAAAGTACAAGATCATAGAAATTATTGTAGAAATTTCGATACACTTAATGTATTCCTGCGATTCTCCTGATCTAACAATTATATTCCACTATTAAATACATAATCACTTCTACTATTATTCTTGCGGAAAATTAAACCATGATCACAACCACAATCACAAAGTGAAATATCAAGACACATAACACAGAAGTTTTACCAGGAAAGCGTAAAGTTAAAAACCCCACTATCATATATTATGTATATCATGAATCATGAAACAATCTCATACAAAACTCTAATCCAAGAGCTCTCAATACAATACAATCGTTTCACACTGTCATACACAAATCAACAAATACATGTGCCAATTCCTGTGTCCAGACAGCGTGCCTCCTCTACACAATCTCTGCAATTCGGATTCTCACAATGAATTACAAATTGCCTAGTTTGCACATGCTCATAAGAATATCCACTGCATGTGTGATCAAATCACAACTGATAGCCAAACTGTCCCTTTCACCTATTATCTCAACTAGGTCTCCAATGGATCTGACATGCATGTAGTTAACCATGGCGAATCTTCAGTTGCACGTGAGTTCACTGATTAACTGAACTCTCACTAGTGCATGTTTAGTTACAACTAGTACAACTGATCTTAACTCACTTAACTACACTTATAATTCTATTACAAATATAACTCACTCAGTTATGAATGAAATAATAGATTAATATTTATTGTCTAATTTAATTAAGGGAAAAGTAAATTAGACACATGTTTCTTGTTGACTTTTCAACACTCCCTCTCAAAAAGAAAGGGAATATCCTTCACCCTAATCCTGTCTCTATGATATTCAAATTTGCTCCTGGTGAGCACCTTCGTCGGAATGTCCACATCCTAATATTTTGTAGGAATGTATTGAAGCAACATGATCTTCTGCTGCACATAATCTCTGAGATGATGATACGGGATATCTGTATGCTTAGATCTATCATGAAACACGGGATTAATCAAGATTTTAATGCAACTCTGATTATCACAATAAATCACTGTCGGATCTAAATGAGAACCAAACAAACCAACCAAGATATTCCTCATCCAGATAGCTGCCATCTTCCATGTATTCTACTTCCACTGAACTAAGTTCCACGGATCTCTGTTTCCTGTTGTACCAAGAAATAGTTGTAGATCCGATACTAAAGATCCCCCATGATGCGCTCTTTCTGTTCGTTGGGCTTCCCGCCCAATCTGCATCCGTGAAGCCATGAAACTTCACCTCATGCATCTGTCTGTACCATAATCCATACTTAGATGTGCCCTTCAGATATCTCAGGACATGCTTACAAGCATTCCAAAAGAGTTTGGTAGGCTTAACCATCACTTGACTTAGTTGGTTAACCGTGTAGCAAATGTTCGGTCTCGTGTTCACTTAATACATTAGCAAACCCACTAACTGTCGATAGACAGTAGCATCCACTACCTCTCTAGAAGTAGCATCCTCTTTCCTCCAGTTTCCTGGAAGAGGAGTATCCATGGGTTTGCATCCCTCCATGTGAAACTTACCCAGTATCTCTCTTGCATACTTTCCTTGAGACACAAAAAGTCCACCATCTCACCGCCATATTTCCAAACCAAGGAAATAATGAAGAAGGCCCAAATACTTCATCTCAAACTCCTTTGCAAGGTCATCCTTGCATGAGTGTATCAGCTGCTCATCACCAGTCAATATGAAATCATCAACATAAAGAAAAATGATTAAAAGCTTACCCTCCACCACTGATTTGTCGACCGGTCTTGGGATAATTTCCCATGCACTATTTTTTACAATGGATTCATACTCCTCTACCATAGCATCAACCCAAGTGGGGTATTGCACTACTTCCTGAAAGGAAGATGGTTCAGTCAAAATACAGTTGCTCATGAGAGCCATGTATCCAACAAATCGATCAGGAGACTGTCTCTGTCTACGCTGTGAAGTTGGGGCTACTACATTCTGTACAGCATCTAGTCTCAATCTGTCAGCTTCTGTGGTGCGCTTTCTTCCATTTCTAATGGATGGCTCTGCTTGAGTGGTTTCCTCCACTCCATGAACCTCCTCATGTGGCTGATCCAGATCTTGAGACTCATCTTTGGGAACCAGTAGTTCCTCTTCTGCATGCAAGTCTAGCTCCCTCTAAAGCGACAACCGCATGGCTTTCCCCTCATCGAATTTTATATCTCGTCACATAACAGTCATCTTACTGTTCAGAAAATACACATGATAATTATGGGGTGTTTCTTTGTACCCCACAAATATTCCAACTTCAGCAGTCGGTTCCAACTTCTTCCTAGCATCCTTGGTCACATGCACATAAATAGACGAGCCAAAAAGTTTAAAATGAGAAATATTTGGTTTTTTACCAGTAAAAGATTCTTCATGTGTACTCATGCCAAGTACTCTATGAGGACAATAATTCTGCACATAAACCATAGTATTGCATGCTTCTTCCCACAAATGCATTGGTAGGCCTGATCATGCAACATCGCTCGTGTTGCACCCACGATCGTTCTGTTCTTTCTCTCCGTGACCCCATTTTATTGTGGGTTATGAGGTGCTATGAGTTCTCTTCGAATTCCTTCTCTACTGCAGAAGTCTTTGAATTCATTAGAGATGTATTCTCCACCATTATCGCTCCTTAGAGCCTTCATTTGCTTCCCTGACTCTTTATCCACCAATGCTTGAAACTCACAGAACTTTGAGAATGTTTGATCCTTCTTCTGCATGAAGAATATCCGGCATTTACGAGAAAAGTCATCAACAAAAATAACATAATACCTGTGTTTTTTTGTTGAAGCAACTGAGAATGGTCCACACACGTCCATGTGAATTCTCTCCAGGATCACCAAAGCATGGTTCTCCTTTTCCTCAACGGTGGACTTTACATACTTCCCCAGGGTGCACCCCTTGCACTGATCTAACTAAGCAAGTGTTCCCCTTGGAAGTCCAATAGATATTTGTTGCATGATCTTCAAGGATCCATGATGAAGATGGCCCAATCGCCTATGCCATAATTCTCCCTCATCCCGGCTCACCACTTTTTTTGCCTTGCCTATCATCGCATTGCATCCATCTACCTCCAGCATGTAGAGATTCTTAACTTGAATTCCTATCTTCTTGACTTGAACAGTTGCTTTATATCGTAGGAAGCCTTTACCACTGCTAAAAAAAACATCATAGCCTCTGTCCTCCAACATTGCAACTGAGACAAGGTTTTTCTTTAGACCTGGAACATGCATAACATTTTTCAATTGAAATGGTTTACCTGACTCCCTCTAAAAGGTAATGGTACCAATACTAGTTGCATTGTATCATCCATCATCTCCCATCTCTATATGCATTCTAAGATCTTTCTCCTCCAAGTCAATGAAAGACTCTTTATCTCCCATCATGTGGAATGAAGCGCCACTATCCAAATACCACACCAATCCCGATGCACTTGAAGCCATGCATGCGATCAAAGAAAAGTCAAGCTCAAATTGTGATACAAGAGCCTCACCAGTTGCATATCCAGCAACCATCTTGTTCTTCTTCTTCTATGGACAGTTAGTAGCAAGATGCCCACATTCATGACAATGAAAACACTTCACTTTGGACAAATCCAGCTTCTTGACTTTAGACTCAGATTTTGATTGGAATTTCTTCCCTTTCCCTTTCCTTGCCTTGGCAGTCAAAGCACAATCCTCTTCATCATCACACTTTGATGAAGATCCATCTCTGGTGTTTTGCTTGAACTCCTCTTGCACTAGATCTGACCACAGTCGTTCCCAATCCGACAATTTTTCCCTTCCATTGACAAAGTCTTGATAACTGTACCAACTCTTAGGAAGCCCTAGGAGTGCCAAGCTCACCAATTCATCAACAACTACTGTTATTCCCACACTTCCAAGCTCATCCCGACATTGGACAAACTTCATGAGATATTTTGGAATGGTGTCACCTTTCTCCATCTTGATCTTCTTGAGTTTATCTTTGAGCGCCAATTTCCTATGGTTGCTACTGTTTTGGAATAGATCTGTCAAAACCTTCCACATTGCATGTGGTGTGGTTTTCCCATGGAGAATTGAGACAATGTGTTCTTTTACTCCTTCCAACAGAATCCTCCTCGCCTTCGCCATTTTCTTTTTCCATGCATCAAGATTTGCAGTGTCTGTTGCATCCGGCTTAGGAACATCATTGTCAATGTAACCCTTCAAGCCATTGTCTTTGAGTACTACTTCCATCCTATCCTTCCAAGAAATGTAGTTAGAGCTGCCCTCGAGTGCATACTCCAACCTTGAGCCATTGAAAGACATTTTCAATCTTGAATCAAGTGTCGCACCAAGAAAATATTGCAAATTTGATTGTTATCCAACCCAAAACTCAACTCCTGCCTTTCCTCTTTCCCTGGGAGGTTCACACCCCACCTGAGAGAAACCTGAGGAAAGTTCTCACCCTTCCTATGTGTAGCCTGCGAACTTTCCTGGGAAGTTCCCAACCTGATCCACTGTAGGGTGAGTGAAGTTCACACCCTGCTAGTATATTTGCATGTGAACTTGCCTGTGAAGTTTTCACTGTACTCCACTGTAGGGTGAGGGGAGTTCGCACCCTGCTAGTGTATTTGCCTACGAGAATGCCAATGAAAGTTCGCACCCTGCCTTTGTCTAGGGTGCGAGAATTATTGTTCGCACCCTGCTAGAGATAGGACCTCCAAACACAAAACAATGTTCGCACCTAACTTCCGTAGCTCCGTGGCTTCCGTGGCTCTGATACCATGTAGAAATTTCGATACACTTAATGTATTCCTGCGATTCTCCTGATCTAACAATTATACACCACTGTTAAATACAGAATCACTTCTACTATTATTCTTGTGGAAAATTAAACCACAATCACAACCACAATCACAAAGTGAAATATCAAGACACATAACACAAAAGTTTTACCGAGAAACAGTAAAGCTAAAAACCCCACTATCATATATTATGTATATCATGAATCATGAAACAATCTCATACAAAACTCTAATCCAATATCTCTTAGTACAATACATTCATTTCACACTGTCATACACAAATCAACAAATACATGTGCCAATTCCTGTGTCTAGACAGCCTGCCTCCTCCGCAAAATCTCTGCAATTCGAATTCTCACAATGAATTACAAATTTCCTAGTTTTCACATGCTCATAAGCATATCCACTGCATGTGTGATCAAATCACAACTGATAGCCAAACTATCCCTTTCACCTGTAATCTCAACTGGGTCTCCATTGGATCTGACATGCATGTAGTTAACCGTGGAAAATCTTCAGTTGCATGTGAGTTCACTGATTAATTGAACTCTCACTAGTGCATGTTTAGTTACAACTAGTATAACTGATCTTAACTCACTTAACTACACTTATAATTATGTTACAAATCCAACTCACACAGTTATGAATGAAATAATATATTAGTATTTATTGTCTAATTTAATTAAGGGAAAAGTAAATTAGACATATGTTTCTTGTTGACTTTTCAACAATTATTGGTCATGACAAACCTCCTCAAAGATAGCACTGACCAATCCAAGTAAAACACAGCACATGAGATAGAGGATTTTAGGCGTAGTTTTAGTAGCGAATTTATGTAGTGCAGTGTGCACACAAGGTCCAAGTGATTGAATGGGTACTCAATATTCAGAAGCAAAATGACTTGACCTCTTAGAATAGGTGAAATCCATGTGACAAATGGCTACAAATTCTGTTGAAAAAGAGCTATAGGTGAAAATGGATGAGAGAGATGCAGTCTATAGTGTTGGGCGCTACCAAAAGTCATGGTAGGGGTATCTTAAGACTTTGCCATGCAATTGAGAGGACTTATGGAATACCTGGAGATGGTGACTAATAATGGATGATCTGCAACAAGCTAGGGAAATGCCACATCCACCTTATCCTCCAATTGAGCTTTGACGGTCGATCATGTAGCGCAATCTGTAGTTGGTCTGAACTAGTGCTTTCAACAGCGCTGAGCTTGGGAGAAAAATTCAAATGCTTAAACAATTAGCAAGCTCATAAATGAGCAAATCTCAATATTCTCTTTTAACAACAAGGGCGCTGAAAACTAGAGAAATCATGACCTCAGCTAATTATGACAACTAATGGTAAAGAGCATAGGACAAAGGTGCGCTACAGAAACTCTAATGAGTTGGCAGTGCCTTTTTCAAAATTTGATTTGACCCCCCTTTAACAGACATAGGGACAACATGGAAAGGGTAAAGAGTATGAGCGGATGGAGTGATGTGTCAAGTCATTAGGATCATGTGGTCTATTATGCTTGATGTCAAGTCTAGAAAGGTGAGTCAAAGACTTAAACCATAGAATGAACCTAGGCTTAAAATTTATGTGTGGGCCAAAAGTGAGTCAAAACCCAAGTCTTTATTAACCTAAGAAAATCACAAAAAGAAAAATAAAGCAAACCTAAATTCTAAAGGATAAAAAATTAAACCTAAGGGATAAAAGACCCAAGGCAATTTAATGTGATAATAGAAGGTTAATGTATCTATGAAGGTTTATAGCACTTAAAATCCAATGATCCATGCAATAAATTATTTAAACCCTTGGATGCACTAAATCACAGTATAACTCTAGAAACGACTTACTTAATAGTCCTTAACATCTCACTTGATTTTATTATCTTATATAGAAATCTGTGTTAATCAGGTTTATTTATTGAAACACCCTTTGGAGCCTTGGTATATTGTTGTTAATTATCTAAGTGATGAATGCTTATTGAGATAAGAACTTTACGTTTTACTCTCTTTTCTAGAATATACGGATATGGGTGTATAACAATGCACCTTTATTGGTTAAAATATTCTCTAAATTGGGTCTTAATACAACATTTGAACTTTATACAAGGTTTAAAACAATCCTACATGTAAATTGATGCACTTGAAGGCAGAACGATTTAATGACTCAATGTGTTTTCTATCCCTTTTCTACATAAAATTTTATGTTGCATGAGGGTTTGATTTGATAGATTTAACATTCACCAAGAACAAATCAATGTAAAACTTGTGTATTTTTCTTGTTGTATGGGTAAAATATCACTACAATATGATGGTTTAAACATTGATCTAAAGCACATCCTGTTGTTGTGAGGGTTTCAGATCTAAGTTCTTGTGGAATATTGTTATTCATGTTACGCTTGGTTATGTTTTTAATGTGGTAAATATACTATTAACACACAACATAAATGTTCTAAACATACAGTCTCCCTTTAGCACTAAATTCTTAGGTTATGCTCACGTGGCTTCAATGATTTATGGATTTATTTAATCATTCTTGGAATATTTCTCATGCAATAACTCTTTAACTTTTGATTTTCATACTAAATTTCCTTTGTGGTAACAGTGTTTCCTATGTCTTTAAGAAACAACATTTAAACCATTGATATCTCATTCTCCATTTGAATGTGAATAATAATGAATTTATGAATCTACAATAGCAACTTGGTTTCCATATGTTTTACATCATTAATTCATAAATATGGTAACTTTTTCATGAAAGGTTGACACAAGATTTATTACACATCACACTCTTAAATCTGGAATCTACCGGTCACATGGATGAATTAACATAATTTTTTGTAAATTTAACTTTAAATATTTCATTTACAACATTTGTGTATGAACTGTGTACATGCTCTTTGAACCATAACTTCGGAATCAAGCACTTAATAATATCTTGTGAACTTGTTTGATCATGTGGTGATGTTAAAGGATGACGTTTCTCAAACTTAAGAAATCTTGCATTCGATCATTGTGAGCCTAATAGTGTGACAACAAGGTTGTCTATCATCTTCACGTTACTCCACAAATTTTGTAAGATGTGTATTATCATGCCTCATAAAATAACATCAAGGGACAAGAAGTAAAAAATATGTTCTTTGAAAAGGTACAGGTTCACTTTCAGATACCAAGGAGCATCATCTCAAAATGAGAGATCATATTTCTTAATACCTTTTGGACTATACTTTGGGAGAATATGCACACCAAGTTGAAGATATCTACAACTTTGCATCCATATAAATATGGGAAGACAAAAGTAGTAAAAAAGGCATGGGTTCATCTTTTGAGGGGTTGCAATCAAATCGGCTAAGGTCCTAGGATAAATTTTGATTTATATTCAACACTCTTATAATAGAGACATCCGCACTTCCACTAGTAAGTCCCATTTTGAAATTTTTGTTCGATATTTGTCTCCTTTTCCCTTATATGTTGTATATGGATATCAAGGAGGAGCGAGGGAAGAAACCATAGGAGAAGAATTGAAGGTAGAAAAAATCATTAATAATATCAGGAAGATCCATTTGCAAGTACAAGAGACATTCAATATCCACAAGAAAAATACAAGGCCTAACACAACCAATACACAATTGAGAAGACATTTAAAGTGGGATACAAAGTACGGTTGCATATGAACAAAGAAATACTACAAGGTCCTGGTAAGAGGATCAAGGATCTACAATATGGTCCTTTTGAAGAATTAGAGAAGGTAGGTGATAATTCCTATGGACTTATTCTACCTCCATATATGTGCATTTAATTAGTAGTGAATGTGGAAAATCTGAAAATCTTTGAACCTTCCATGAACTTAGACCATGACACTAATGGGCTAGTATTACCTACCATAGAGTACTTAGCACTAGAATATCAAGTAGTGTTAGTATAGGGTGAAATTTTTTAGAATAAGTAAATAACAAATGGGGTCAACATGACCTCTACAGGTTGGGTTGAAATGACAACTTGTTGGCTAGGCTAAATGGTACTCCAAGGAGAAGGTATAGGATAGATTTCCTCAGATCCTTTAATAAAATATTTTAGGGACCAAAGCCTCGCAGAATGGGGAGGTATGATCCAAAATGGATCACTATATAATTTTTTCATTTGTTTTGGAATACTTTCTGGGTGGAGAAATTGGAGTTATTGGCTTCTAGGGCCCATTTTAGGGGTAGGTCTTGTTTTGGTGACTTGGGGTTCATAAAATTTTGTAGTCCATTTTAGGGATTAAATGGAATTTTTGGGGTTGAAACTTTGCAATAAAATTCTTAGCCTCTCAACTTTGTTATACAAATTGAGATATTTCTAATGATGCAAATATCACCTCAATAGGAGTTCATATGAGGAATTCATGGGTCCTACAAGTTGACCTATCATGTTGACCATCATGGTACTGAGTGGATGGTATATCATCTCTCATTACTCACATATGTAGAGCTAGTCACATGTGGACTTTCAAGAAGAATCTAGAGGATGAAAAACCCTAATCCTAATTGATATTTAAGGCAAGCAAAATCCCTTACCCTAACCCTAGAAATCTATCAAGCCATGTTAAATACTAGGCTAATAGGAAAGGAAGGAGTTACATTATTATTGTATTGATTATTGTTCCATAGTTGAATGAAACAAGGGAGTGGGATATTAGAGATTCTCACATGAAATAAAAGAGTCTATAACAACAATATAGGCCACGGTGTCCATTGAAACTCCATATCGAGTTTCACCTTTCTTTCTATTTGTATTTCATCACTAAGAAGAAAAATGAGCAAGGCATAGTCCTCACCTTCTATATAGGTTTTCGCGTATTGGGTTTCCTAGGGTACATATTTTGTTCATTGTGTGGATGGTTTAGTATTTGTTTTATCTTATTTCATTTTAGCATCAACTTATTTCATTATTTTGTGTGTTTACCTATTAATATTAAATATGAGTCTTAATTAAAACACTACATAATGAAGAGTCTGTAGAAACTTGTAAGATCTACTGTTAAGAACCAAACAGCAATATAGCATAGAAAAACCTCAGGAAAAGTACTCAACGCCTTGAAAAAGAGATAATTTCAAATAATAAGCCTCTTCGAGGGGGCAACCTCCTTTTACCCCACTTAAATGTTCAAGTACAAGATGATTCAAAATGAAAATGTCTCCTTGGTATATATAGGAGACTAGGAGGTATA
>JASDQU011401259.1:39255-49520 GCA_032191745.1 Picea mariana
ACTTACTTTCTGACACCTGCCTTCCTCCCCTCCTATCACTTGCCCCTCGTCCCGGTGTCACCATGCCATTTTCTTCCCAGCCTCCGTGTCTCCTCCACCTAGCCATCATTCACCCAGTAGCCTTCCGGTCACACCCATTGTCTCATCCTTGTCAGCTCCATCCACGTTCGCCCGCTTATATCCCCTGCAAGCATCCAACAAAGATCCAGGTGGAAAAGGAGAGGTTGCCATGTCTTCCAAGTGCCAAGTGGGCTTGTGCCTGTCCAGATTCCGATGAAGCAGTTATGAAATCCGAGGAGGTTTTTGAAACATCGTCTCCCCCATGAATGGAAAATCAAAACGGTCTGACTGTGAACGTAGTCTATTAGCCTAGATAGTCTGAGGTTACATTTGACATCAAAGTTGCATGAGAAGTCTGATCGAAGTGACACAAAGGGGCCAACAAAGCTTAGATCACATTTGACTGAGAAGATGCAACGCCATGGAAAATCAAGCACGCCTCTATTGTTGTTTACAAAATTTTTGAGTATATGTATAGAGTTCTGTTATTTGGTAATGGTCTTTGGTCGAGCAGAGCTCCCATCTGTAATGTTTGTTCTTCCATAGTTGTTCTCTGGTTATGTAATCGATTTGAGAATTTCATGTTAATAGAAGTTAGTTTCCTATTTATTTTCATTTCTCTGTAAAGTTATGTTGAAACACTCGGTTATGGATCATCCATCCAAGGATCGTTATGTTGTTATAATGTACGTTTGATTATAGCAATATCATGATCATTTTTATTTAGTTCCTTGTGTTATCTTTTCCCTCTTACATTGGATGGCTCGGGCATGGAAGATCCAGTCAAGTTGTCGCAATCGCAGTATAATGGAGGTTTGATTATTCTGTAGCTGTGACTATGTTGCTTGCATCATATTTCAGTGTCTGAAACTTCAACCCAAAATTGCCCTTGAGTTTGAGTTTTTCCTCTATGAGCTACTGGAAGTCCTAATGCCTAGAGTAGTCTCGTTAACTCCTCTCACTAAGTCTTCCCTCTGTTAACCATTAAACTCAATCACTGACTGAAGTTAATGTGGCCCTCACGTCCCTATGCATTTCTTGTCTAGTTCTGTGTTGAACATCATTCATATTATAAGTTTTTTCCATTGACCTCCATCCATATAAACCAACATCTACCATATAACTTTGATGGGTATCGGGCTTGCCTTTTCTACAATATGAAGGCGACTTTCAGTGCTAACACATTCATTCAAGGTTAATAAAAGCCATACACTCTCAATACTCCTACCAACTGTCCGAAATGGGGATTCTCAAAGGCCAACCAATATTAATGAAATTAAAAAAGTGGATTGGAAAATAAACTCGCCAAAAACACTAAGAGATTTAACATTCAAATGCAAGGATTTATCATTCAAAAACATAGAAATTCAAGCCAAAAAATCGTTGGGTGGGTATTGTGCAAATCACTATGTAAAGTTGGGTGAAATCACTATGTACATGTTGTGTAAATCGCCCAGAAAATCGTGGTGTAATGTTGTGTAGTATGCCAAGAAAAATGTGGAGGAAAAGTTGTGCAGTATGCCAATAAAATCATGGTGTAATGTTGTGTAGAATGCCAGGAAAATCATGGAGTAAAAATTGTGCAGTGTGCCAATAAAATCATGGTGTAATGTTGTGTAGAATGCCAGGAAAATCATGGAGTAAAAGTTGTGCATTATGCCAATAAAGTTGTGGTGTAATGTTGTGTAGAATGCCAGGAAAATCGTGGAGTAAAAGCTATGCATTATGCCAATAAAAATGTGGTGTGAATGTTGGTTAATATGTCAAGAAAAATGTGGTGTGATTGTTGGGTAATATGTCAAGAAAAACGTGGTGTGAATGTTGGGTAATGTGCCAAGAAAAGCGTGGTGTGAATGCTAGGTAAGATGCCAAGAAAAACATTTTTCCCCTTTTTTCCAGGAGCCAAGGAATTGGAGATTAATCCTTCAAATATTAATCATTCAATGCAGAGATAATAATTCACAAGGAAAACGCAAAGATTAATCATTAAAAAATGAATCAATCAAAAATGCAGAGATACTCATTCATAAAGAAAGTGCAAAGATTAATCATTCGACAATGAATCAATCAAAACGTAGAGATAATGATTCACAAAAACAAAAATATTAATCATTCAGCAATGAATCAATAAAAAATGCAGAGAAACTCATTCACAAATAAGGCGCAAAAATTAATCATTCATAAATGAATCAATAAAAAATRCAAAGATACTCATCCACAGAAACGCAAGCATTATAGATTAATCATAAGAAAAAAATGCATAGATAAGTAAGGGATAGATAGTTGGGAGAAAATTTATCCTTGACTTATTATCYATGCACAGGAAAGAAGGGCATTTGAATCTAAATCTTTAACACCGTAGTGAAATATAGTCGATTCGGCTCATGGTCGACTGCTCATGCATGGACTAATAACTTAAAGGGTAAGGGAMAGAAGAAAAAAAAACATTTTTTCTTTGTGCAATGTGCCAATAAAAACAACACAAAGAAGTCATTGCAATCAAAGTTTGGGCTCGCCATGGGAAATCAATTCAAAATACAACGAGCATAAGGATGGGATGACTTTAAGTTCTCTGATCATAAAATGTTGGGATCATCAAAACAATTTGTTGAAAATAAAACTGAAATCTCTGGATAGTGTTACGCTAAATAAAACATAAACTTTAACACCGTAGAAGTACATTAATGAAGGTGGAGGAAAAATATTTAAAATACCATTCAATACAAATATACACATGCGTACCATAGCCAAATGTGAAAGCTCCGAAGTCATTGTCCCATGCATGCTTCATCCTTCTCCCACTTGCCAACCAAAGTGACCTCACTGGTACCTCCCATCCAATGCTAGGGGTACTCTTCTTCCCCCTAAGACCCTCGAGGCACAAAGGGGCCATGCACACAATACTAGAGAATGCTATCACCCAGCTCACCTCGCAAGGTCGAGCTACCACTCATTACCTGAGCTGGGTATCCCAACTCCCACAAGAGAAAGTTCAATCAAGATGAAATTTCAGCAGCGTAATGTTACACAAGCCAATTTATGATCCACACTCCTCCTCCACCATGCTTTTTATAGAGTTTTCTTAGTCATTAGTTTCCCAAAACTCTCATTAGATTCTTTTATTTATTTAATTAATTTCGAAAAACATCCCTCGTACACATGTTGCCTAATCCCTTAGTTAATGCACTAGAAACTCAATTTTATTAATTAATTAAATGTTTATGTTTCCCTCATCCATCTAAGAGAATTCCTAAAAGCTCTCCTCGGTGTCCCATAATTCCCTTACAATTATTAAATGACTTACACCTTACTTAATTCCTAGTTGAGTTCATAAATAGAAAGTTCCAAAGGCAAGATTCCTTACTAAGTTAGACATTCATCTTTTTCTTTACGTTTCCCCTTTTCTTTAAGTTTCCATTTTTCTTTAAGTTTCCTACTTCTTTTAAGTTTCCCCCTTTTTCCTTTTTAACTAAAAAAATCAATTTAGCAAGTGTAGATAAAACAACCATTTACCATTTTTCCTTTTTAATTAAAAATTAATTTAGCAAGTGTAGATAAAAACAACCATTTACCCTCTTTTCTTTTTAACTAAAAATTAAATTAGCAAATGTAGATAAAAACAACCATTACCCCCTTTTTTTTAAATTTAATCCTCCAATATAATTTTTTTTTACTTTAATAAATAAAGTTTGAATTTCTTTACCCCCTTCTTGTTATATGTCTAATTATTTTTGTTCAGAGGTTCTGCTTAGACCTAGGTTTTAAATTCACTAGGTTGGGCGACATTTTTAAAGGAAAAATTGTTTTTAAACTTTAGTTATCATATCATTCATTTTAAGGCCGACTAGGTCCTAAGGAGGCACAGTTTTGGACCTAAGGAGGCATAGTTTTCTAGGCACTAGGTTTATTCACTTACTAGTTAAAATCATGATGTGCCCTTTAGGACGCACTAAGTGCTCCAAGGGTGCCACTCACCTTTTTTTGTTTTCTTTGTGCGACGTTCCCTTCAAGATGCACTACATGCTCCAAGGGTGCCACTCACCTCTTTCTATTTTCTTTGCACGACGTGCCATTCAAGATGCACTATGTGCTCCAAGGGTGCCACTCACCTCTTGACTGAATTTGGTAGACGTCAAAACCCTGGAGTCAATACTCCGCCAGGTGATATTGTGGGAGATTGAGGGCCTCTAAGGAATAAGGTCCCTACCTTATTGCACGCCCTTTAGAATCATCGTGAGCGATTGTCACAGTCTACCCTCATGACATCATGGGTCTTATCGAACTAGGTAATTGTTAACCTACAATTCGAGCCACAGAAGGAGTTCTAGTAGGCTATGATAGGGTTGTTTCCACACCTCTCCCTCAATGTCTCTGGTTTTCATGTGTGACCCCTCTACTCCATATGTGAGTCTGGACGACAAGATATCGTCAGCCTGCATCCATCAACGAATCTTGTCAGTAATAATAATCAATCATCATAACATCTAATCATTTGTACATATGTCATATCAACCACATTCAAACCCTAACATTCCACTCCCTGACTCGATCCAGAGTCCAAGGGGTTTCATCGATGCCTATGCATCCTCAATGTCCAAAGTTCTGCACACTCAGGAGAACCCAGCCAATATTACCTGTCTGTGTAAATACAACAAAATAACATATCATCAAATCCATAATATCTCATAATCATAATCAAAATGACCAATAGTATAATAACTTGGATCACTTGCAAGAAAGTGTCCTCAAAGAATAAGTTCGTTTAGTGCACGCAAGAGCGGGATGTTACATACACCCCCTCTTGGTTTAAACTTTGTCCCGAAGTTTCACAGTATATAAGTGTCGAGATAAAGTGTATCACAGTATCATAAGTCTATCTATCAAACAAAAAAGGAAATTGTTGGCGCATATCATATGCATCCTCCCAGGTCGTCGAGTGTGGACTATAGTCGTCCAACTAGACCTTGACCTGATCTATTGTTCAACACCGTAGTTGTCAAATGTGATGGTCCAGGATGCATATTGGCTCCACCGTGAGCGCACCCTCGTCAGATACTTGCAAGGAACTCATGTCAATAACATATCTAGGATCATTAATATAATGTCTCAAAACAGATACGTGAAAAACATCATGCATACGCATCAAATAAGCAGGCAAGACTATTCGATAGGACACAGGCCCCTTCCTTTCCCAATCTTGAAAGGTCCCATGAACCTAGGAGAGAGTTTATCACGCTTTCCAAACTTGGTCGAACTCTTATGCAGTTTCACCCGCAAGAAGACTCGATCGCCAAATTCGTAACTACAGTCGACACAATGCGCATCAACATAACTCTTATTTTGATCCTACGCTTCCTTGATCCTTTGTCTTATTGTTTTCATTTGATCTTCCATTTCTTGGATCACTTTTGGTCCCACCAGAACCCTATCCTCAAGTCGATCCCAACTCAAAGGCGTCTGACATGGTCGCCCGTAAAGAAACTCGAAAGGCGCCATCTTAATGGTGCTTTGATAGTTGTTGTTGTATGCAAACTCTACCATTGGCAAGAAATCCTCCCAATGATTTTGTTGGTCCATAAAGTACATACGCAACATATCTTCTAAGATTTGGTTTGTCCGTTCGATATTCCCGTCTGTCTCTGGGTGATACATGGTACTAAAGTCAAGTTGGGTTCTGAAGGCCTCTTGGAAACTAGTCCAAAATCATCTAGTAAACATCGATACTCTATCGAATATAATCCTCTTAGGCACACCATGCAACCTCACAATCTCACTCATGAAAACTATAGCTATGTCAGGTGCCTGATACGTCATACGCACAGGAATAAAATGAGCACTCTCCGTCAGAGTGTCGACTACCTCAAAAATCAAGTCGTCTCTCCTTTTCGTCAGTGGCAATCGAATAATGAAATCCATCGAAATGACCTCCCATTAAGATTCTGGAATAGTGTGTGGATGTAGTAGTCATGTCGGATGTCTATGTTCAGCCTTCACTTGCTGACATTCTAGACATCTGGCCATGTAATTTACTATGTTTTCCTTCATTCCTTTCCACAAGAATAATGGTATAAGGTCTGCCCTCATCTTCATGACTCCAGGATGATCCATGTACACTGCTCTATGAGCCTCATTTAGGATCAAAATCCAGAACCCGTCATTGGGTGGTACATAAATTTGACCTTTAAGTCTCAATAATTTGTCATTGTCCACAGTAAATCTCTCAAATTTTGGTACCATCATTTTGCTTTGTCCGATAAAATCCTTGACCTCTTTGTACCAGTCATCGTCATGATGTAAAGTTAGGATCTTTTCACATAGATTCGTCTGAAGAGGCATCACCAAAAAGATGCGCGGTCTCTGAATCAAAGCATCTTCCACTCTGTTCATTGTTCTTTTTATGTAATAAATATCTAAATCATACTCGCTAAGCAATTCTGACCAACCTCATTGTCGTGCATTCAAGTCGCTTTGTGTAAACATGTGTTGTAGAACAAAATGGTCTTTTTTTAGTTCAAATTTTCATCCAATAAGGTAGTGTCTCCAAAATCTCAAGGTATAAACAATGGCTAACAACTCCAAATCATGCATTGCATAGTTCTCCTCATGCCTTCTCAACCTTCTGGAGATGTAAGCAATCACTCGACCGTCTTACATCAAAACTCTGCCTAAGCCTTCCTTGGATGTGTCAGCGCATACCAAGAAGTCTTTGTCCATGTCAAGGACCTTCAGTATCGATGTTGTCATCAACAGCTCCTTGAGCCTCCAAAATTCCTCCGCGCATATCTCGGTCCCAACAAACATCTTTTTCTTCTTCTACAATTCCGTAATTAGATTTTCTATCTTTGAATAACCCTCGACAAACCATCAATAGTATCCTGCTAAACCAATGAAGCTACGCATTTCTGGGAAATTCGTTGGCGCAGGCCATTCCATAATATCCTTGACCTTTGTTGGATCCACAATGATACCTTCATCGGAGATGACATGCCTTAAGTAGTGAATCTCCGATTGATAAAACGAGCATTTAGACAAATTCCCATACAATTTGTTCTCTTGTAGACACTGTAGTACCATGCACAAGTGCTCGACATACTCCCCTTCGTCCGAGAGTAAATAAAAATATCGTCAATGAATACTTGGATGAACTTGTCCAAGTATTTGTGGAACACCCCGGTCATCAACTCAAAAATACCCCTGGGGCGTTCGTCAATCCCAATGGTAAAAACATAAACTCGTAATGTCCAAACCTCATCTTAAAGGCGGTCTTAGGGACATCGTCCTCCTTGATCCGTAATTGGTGATACCCTGATCTCAATTCGATCTTTGAAAACACCATCACACCCTTCAACTAATCAAACAAATCATCAATCCTTGGCAATGGATATTGATTCTTAATCGTTGCCTTGTTCAATTGACGGTATTCAATGTAGTGTCTCCATGACCCATCCTTCTTTCATATCAAAATAACAAGTGCACCCCATGGTGACACACTTAGACATATAAGTCCTAGGTCCAGCAACTCCTTCAGTTGCATTTTCAACTCTTGTCACTCCAGGGTCGACATCTGATAAGGTGTTCTTGCTAACGGTTTGGTCCCTTGTTTTAGGTCTATTGTAAATTCCAATTCCCTCTCTGGAGGCATCCCAAGTAACTCCTCAGGGAAGATGTTCGCAAACTCTCTTACCACCGAAAGGTGTTCTAGACCTTCCGCTAATCCATTATCATTTAATGCAAGGATCGCATAAATCTTACATCCCTTGCACGTGCTCTTTCGTAGCTGCAAGGAAGAGATGAACCTCGGGGAAAATCCTCGGTTCCAACCTACAATCACACATCTATGTCCCTCATCATCAACCAAGATCAACCGTTTTGTCTTACAATTACATATCACCTCATGCGATTCCAACCAGTCCATACCGATCACGACATCATAAGATCCTAATATCGTGTCGTACAGGTTGGCCCTAGTGACAAAATCTTTCAGGTTAAGGATACAACTGGTAATCTTCCCTCCAACCTTTTTTTTGGCTCCTAAAGCCATTTCTACAAAGCTAAACTCATCCTGTTCTACTGCCTTTACCTTAATTCTTTTTAGCGTTGCACCAGATATAAAACCTTCGGTAGCACTTGGATCTATCAAAATGCTAAGGGTCTAGTCAGCAATGATACCTGACGTCTTGAGAACATTCGAATGGTGCTCTTCCTGACAGTTATTCACCGCCACATGGATCTGATGGGCCTTGCCCAAATCTCCCATGGTAGCGGGTCCAACTAATCCAGATGATCTAGTCCTATCCACTGGGAAATCGCGTTGGTAATGTGGCTCCCCACATGTACAACACCCTTTCTTCAGTCCAATACTCCTGGTACCCAAAGTAGAAGTTGACGTCCCACCAGCCTGGAACCCTGGTCTATTCTGCTGAACCGGCCTAAATTGTTGTTGTTGTGATCGACATTAATGTTTGTGATGTGGTCCTTGATAAGGATTTTGTTGTTGAGGCATTGGTCGTTGAGGTGTAGTGAAAGTGGATCCTCTCTGGAAACCACGATATCCTAGTGAATGTCTACCTGGTGTATGATGTTGTTGTGCACTAGATGACACCTGCCTCGCAGGTCTCGCTGTAGTCCTGCTCTGACCCCCGCTGATAAGCTCCTCCTCTGTTATGAGGGCCTTCTAGATAGGATCATGCAAGGTTTGAGGCATAAGAATCCTAACCTTTGCACGAATGTTGATATTAAGGCCCAACATGAACCTTTTGACATTAAGCTTCTTGTTATTCAGGTGCGAAGCATACCAAAGAAACTCCATAAAATAAGCCTCGTACTCAGACACAGTACGACCGCCCTGTCGCAAGGATTTGAACTCGTTGACCTAATGCTCAATGAATTCCTCATATAAACACCTCTCCTGGAACCGTTCCTTGAACAGTTCCCATGACACATCTTCAACGACCATGTTCAAATGTGGTACGAGAATCTTCCACCGTAGAAGAGTGCTCCCCTTCAGATGAAATACCACCCTACGGACCTTCATGTTGGAGGTCGTAATTGCAAAGCGTGAAGCATGTTTCCTTTCTCTCCATCCATGCCTCAACGACTGATCCATCCATGACACTCGTGGACTTGAGAACGTATCCCTCTCGAGTTCTCGGTGAATGATAACGGTACTAGTTGGGGCACACTGTGGACCCTCAGGGGTACAGGTGCCCTAGCCTCATCTCATTACAAATGGTGAATCAAGGCCTCTGACATTCCCTGGAAGGACCTTGTCATACCATCGTCATCCCTTACATAAATAAAATCCAGCCCAAGGACTTGTTCTTCCCTTTGGGGGTTAGACTCTAGAGACACGGGCACTTCTGGAGGCATCAGACCTCCTTCTAGGACACCATGTTGTGACCCTCTGTGGCGTCCTCTAATCGTGATCACCGCATCGAAACATTAAAGTTTAATTAGTGCTAGGTTATTACTCAAGGGTTTATTGCAGGGGAAAGTATGGTGATCCACAGTCACAGGGTTGAACCCACTCTGATACCATATGTAACGGCCCCGTCGTTACGACTACAAGTGTTGTAAGCAAGTGTCAATTTTTATTTTTTTTTAATCAGGAAGGCAATAAAAACAACAATTAATCAACATGACTTGATAATGAACACCACTTATTCAATTCAGGCAACAGACAACCACGAAAAAAACACCCACATCGGGAAGCATAAGACTCTAACCAGGTTATCAATCGCATTATAAAGCATGTGTGCAATGATCCCCTCATTAGGAATCATGCCATCACAAGGCGATAAGCATGACGGTAACCATGGCACAATATAACATAACTAGACCTTACCCAAGAAAACTCCCATGCACTAAGAGACCAAAATATCTGCCAATAAATACACAAGACTATACCCAAGCAGCCAATCAACAAATCAACAAGACTCAAGGTGACATCATTCAAATTAGATTGTGCAACTAACCGAAGGATTTCCTGTTTTCCTATGAGGAAATCATAAGTGGTGTAACATCTATGACAAACCACCATTTACAAATTCAACTTAAGGCACAGGGAACCTAGTAACCAATTAACTGTTAAACTATTAATCCATTTAGCACAAAAACTATTAAACTCTCTCCATTAATCTTGCGCAAGCCATTAAACTATTATACAATTAAATCATAAACCATTAGTTGTTAAACCATTATGACTA
>JASDQU011401259.1:49570-61597 GCA_032191745.1 Picea mariana
CCATGCCTCAACGACTGATCCATCCACGACACTCGTGGACTTGAGAACGTATCCCTCTCGAGTTCTCGGTGAATGATAACGGTACTAGTTGGGGCACACTGTGGACCCTCAGGGGTACAGGTGCCCTAGCCTCATCTCATTACAAATGGTGAATCAAGGCCTCTGACATTCCCTGGAAGGACCTTTTCATACCATCTTCATCCCTTACATAAATAAAATCCAGCCCAAGGACTTGTTCTTCCCTTTGGGGGTTAGACTCTAAGGACACGGGCACTTCTGGAGGCATCAGACCTCCTTCTAGGACACCATGTTGTGACCCTCTGTGGCGTCCTCTAATCGTGATCACCGCATCGAAACATTAAATTTTAATTAGTGCTAGGTTATTACTCAAGGGTTTATTGCAGGGGAAAGTATGGTGATCCACAGTCGCAGGGTTGAACCCGCTCTGATACCATATGTAACGGCCCCGTCGTTACGACTACAAGTGTTGTAACCAAGTGTCAATTTTTATTTATTTTTAATCAGGAAGGCAATAAAAACAACAATTAATCAACATGACTTGATAATGAACACCACTTATTCAATTCAGGCAACAGACAACCACGAACAAAACACCCACATCGGGAAGCATAAGACTCTAACCAGGTTATCAATCGCATTATAAAGCATGTGTGCAATGATCCCCTCATTAGGAATCATGCCATCACAAGGTGATAAGCATGACAGTAACCATGGCACAATATAACATAACTAGACCTTACCCAAGAAAACTCCCATGCGCTAAGAGACCAAAATATCTGCCAATAAATACACAAGACTATACCCAAGCAGCCAATCAACAAATCAACAAGACTCAAGGTGACATCATTCAAATTAAATTGTGCAACTAACCGAAGGATTTCCTGTTTTCCTATGAGGAAATCATAAGTGGTGTAACATCTATGACCAACCACCATTTACAAATTCAACTTAAGGCACAGGGAACCTAGTAACCAATTAACTGTTAAACTATTAATCCATTTAGCACAAAAACTATTAAACTCTCTCCATTAATCTTGCGCAAGCCATTAAACTATACAATTAAACCATAAACCATTAGTTGTTAAACCATTATGACTAAGTGAAACTGAGTGAATCTATTACTAATTATTTTATTAAGCAATTAATCTTGCAACAATTAATCCATTACCATTTCCATTAACCAATTAATCTATTAGAACGGATGATTGTCATATGATTTTCCACAATTACATTGTTATGTAGAAATTGGAACTTAAATGAATAGTCATATGCAAACTATTTAACTAACAATGGTTACTCAAGCTTAAATGGTTGTATAACTAAGATAATCATCGTTAAAATGGAAGCATGAAGTGGATGCCCAACAAACGTTGGTAAATACATAACTAAAACAATTAAACACTAAGCTAGAAAACACCAACATTTATATCGTTTGATGGCATGCGCTGACTCCATTACTTATCTCTATGTAATTAACATTTTTCTTGCATTCATTCAAGGATAATAAAAGCCCAACGCTCTCAATACTCCTGCCAACTATCTGAAATGGGGATTCTCAAAGGCCAGAAATATTAATGAAATTAAAAAGGCAAATTGGAATATAAACTCACCAAAAACACTCAAATATTTAACATTCAAACGCAGGGATTTATCATTCAAAAATGCAGAGAGTCAAGCCCAAAAATAGTTGGGTGGGTACTGTGCAAATCATTGTGTAAAATTGGGTGAAATCATTGTGTACAGGCAAGGTAAATCGCCCATAAAAATCATGGTGTAATTTTGTGTAGTATGCCAAGAAAATCGTGGAGGAAACGTTGTGCAAAATGCTAATAAAATCATGGTGTGTATAATGCCAGGAACATTGTGGAGTAAAAGTTGTGCAGTGTGCCAATTAAATCATGGTGTAATGTTGTGTAGAATTCCAGAAAAATCGTGGAGTAAAATATGTGCATTATGCCAATAAAATCGTGGTGTAATGTTGTGTAGAATGCCAGGAAAATTGTGGAGTAAACATTGTGCATTATGCCAATAAAAACATGGTGTGAATGTTGGGTAATATGCCAAGAAAAACGTGGTGTGAATGTTGGGTAATGTGCCAAGAAAAATGTGGTGTGAATGTTGGGTAAGGTGCCAATAAAAACAATATTCCCCTTTTTGCCAGGAGCCAAGGAATCAGAGATTAATCCTTTAGATATTAATCATTCAACGTAGAGATAATCATTCACAAGGAAAACGTAGAGATTAATCATTCAACAATGAATCGATAAAAAATGCAGAGATACTCATTCACAAAGAAAGCGCAAAGATTAATCATTCAGCAATGAATCAATCAAAACGCAGAGATACTCATTCACAGAAATGAAAATATTAATCATTCAACAATGAATCAATAAAAAATGTAGAGATACTCATTCACAAAGAAGGCACAGATATTAATCATTCAACAATGAATCAATAAAAAATGCAAAGATACTCATTCATAGAAATGCAAGGATTAGAGATTAATCATAAGAGAAAAACGCAGAGATAAGTAAGGGATAGATAGTTGGGTGAAAATTTATCCTTCACTTATTATGCATGCACAGGAAAGTAGGGCATTTGAATCTAAATATTTAACACCAGAGTGAAACACAGTCGATTCAACGCCTGGACGACTGCTTAGGCATAAACTAATAACTTAAAGGATAAGGGACAGAAGATAAAAACACATTTTTTATTCGTATTAATCAATAAAAATAGCGCAGAGAAGTCATTGCAATCATAGTTTGGGTTCGCCATGGGAAATCAATTCCAAATACATCGAGCATAAGGCTGGGATGAATTTAAGTTCTCTTATCATAAAATGATGGGTTCATCAAGACAATTTGCTAAAGATAAAACTGAAATCTATGGATATTGTTACATTGAATAAAACATAAACTTTAACATCGTAGAAGTACATTAGTGAAGGCATGGGAACAATATTTAAACTACCATTCAATACAAATATACACATGCATACCGTAGCCAAATGCAAATCTCCAAAGTCGTCCGGCATGCGCTCTGTTTATCTCCCGCTTGCCAATCGATGTGACCTCACCCATACCTCCCAGCCAACGCTAGGGGTACTCTTCTCCCCCCTAAGCCCCCTGAGCCGCAAAGGGTCCACACACACAATACTAGAGAATGCTAGCACCCAGCTCGCCTCGCAAGGTCGAGCTACCACTTGTTACCCGAGAAGGCTATCCCAACTCCCACAAGAGAAATTCCAGTCAAGATGAAATTTCAGTAGCATAACGTTACACAAGCCAAATGATGATCCACACTCCTCCTCCGCCATCCTTTTTATAGATTTTTCTTATTCATTAGTTTTCCAAAAATCTCATTAGANACATTGAATAAAACATAAACTTTAACATCGTAGAAGTACATTAGTGAAGGCATGGGAACAATATTTAAACTACCATTCAATACAAATATACACATGCATACCGTAGCCAAATGCAAAGCTCCAAAGTCGTCCGGCATGCGCTCTGTTTATCTCCCGCTTGCCAATCGATGTGACCTCACCCGTACCTCCCAGCCAACGCTAGGGGTACTCTTCTCCCCCCTAAGCCCCCTGAGCCGCAAAGGGGCCACACACACAATACTAGAGAATGCTAGCACCCAGCTCGCCTCGCAAGGTCGAGCTACCACTTGTTACCCGAGATGGCTATCCCAACTCCCACAAGAGAAATTCCAGTCAAGATGAAATTTCAGTAGCATAACGTTACACAAGCCAAATGATGATCCACACTCTTCCTCCGCCATCCTTTTTATAGATTTTTCTTATTCATTAGTTTTCCAAAAATCTCATTAGATTCTTTTTTATTTAATTAATTTTGAAAAACCTCCCCCGTACACATGTCGCCCGATCCCCTAGTTGCACCAGAAAATCAATTTTATTAATTAATTAAATGTTTCTATTTCCCTCATCCACCTAAGAGCATTCCTTGAAATGCTCCTCGGTGTCCCAAAATTCCCTTACAATTCTTAAATGACTTATGCCTTACTTAATTCCTAGTTAAGTTCATAAATAGAAAGTTTAAAAGGAAAGATTCCTTACTAAGTTAGACATTCATATTTTTATTTACGTTTCCCATTTTCTTTAAGTTTCCCTTTTTCAAGTTTCCTATTTCTTTTAAGTTTCCCCCTTTTTTCCTTTTTAACTCAAAAATCAATTTAGCAAGTGTAGATAAAACAACCATTTACCCTTTTTCCTTTTTAATTAAAAATTAATTTAGCAAGTGTAGATAAAAATAACCATTTACCCTTTTTTCTTTTTAACTAAAAATTAAATTAGCAAATGTAGATAAAAACAACCATTACCTTTTTTTTTAAATTTAATCCTCCAATATAATTTTTTTTTTACTTTAATAAATAAAGTTTGAATTTCTTTACCCCCTTCTTGTTATATGTCTAATTATTTTTGTTCATAGGTTCTACTTAGCCCTAGGTTTTAAATTCACTAGGTTGGGTGACTTTTTAAGGGAAAAATTGTTTTTAAACTTTACTTATCATATCATTCATTTTAAGGCCGACTAGGTCCTAAGGAGGCATAGTTTTCTAGTCACTAGGTTTATTCACTTACTACTTAAAATTGCGGCGTGCCCTTCAGGACGCACTACGTTCTCCAAGGGTGCCACTCGCCTCTTTTTGTTTTCTTTTCGCGACGTTCCCTTCAAGACACACTACGTGCTCCAAGGGTGCCACTCGCCTCTTTCTATTTTCTTCGCGCAACGTTCCCTTCAAGATGCACTACGTGCTCCAAGGGTGCCACTCGCTTCTTGATTGAATTTGGTAGACGTCAAACCCCTGGAGTCAATACACCGCCAGGTGATCTTGTGGGAGACTAAGGGCCTCTAAGGAATAAGGCCCCTGCCTTATTGCGCACCCCTTAGGATCATCGTGAGCGACTGTCACAGTCTGCCCTCACAGCATCGTGGGTCTTCTCGAACTAGGTAATCATTAACCTACAGTTCGAGCCATGACGGGAGTGCTACTAGGCTATGGCAAGGCTTCTACCACACCTTTCCCTCAATGTCTATGGTTTTTGTGCATGACCCCTCTACTCCATATGCGAGTTTGGTCGGCAAGCTATCGTTAGCCTACATCCATCAACGAATCATGTCAACAATAATAATCAATCATCATAACATCTAATCATTTGTACATATGTCATATCAACCACATTCAAACCCTAACAGTCCACTCCTTGACTCGATCCAGAGTCCAAGGGGTTTCATCGATGCCTCTGCATCCTCAATGTCCAAAGTCCTGCACACTCAGGAGAACCCAGTCAATAGCACCTGTATGTGTAAATACACCAAAATAACATATCATCAAATTCATAATATCTCATAATCATAATCAAAACGACCAATACTATAATAACCTTGATCACTTGCAATCAAGTGTCCTCAAAGAATAAGTTCGCTCAGTGCGCGCAAGAGAGCGATGTTACAGTAGCCAGTTGGTGAACCATTCGTTAAAGATGAGTGCTCGTTTTGTCATGGTTTCCTTATTGATATTTTTATTTCCATTGTATATTAATTATCATATGTGAAATACATTTTTATAATATGATTTCTTTCTTATTATAGTTTTGCATGGCATATTTTCCATCTCTTTTATGATGTGGTGTGAATCTTGATGATTGCATGTGAAGTTATCATGTTTCTTTCATGCTTCTCTTTAAATTAAATGGTATTAGAATTCAAAATTAGTTGAAGTATTAAATTTGAGGTATCATGCCCAACCTGTGGGTGTTTGAGTATGTTACAGATACTATATATGTCCAATATAAATATCACAAGATGGATATGTTAGATATATTGTTTTTGTATTTTTGATGCTCAATTTATATACCCTATATTTGAAGAATTTTTTACTCTAAATACCTAGCTCAAATGGGAGCATAGGTTATATGGTTGGAAATATTATTCTGAGACCTTTCCAATAGTATATGGAACTCCCTCTAACTCCTTAGGAATGAGGAGATATGAATTTTTTGGTTAAACAACCTATCCAAAATTTCAAGTCAGCCCTAATAGTGAGCATTGAAACACTATAAATACAGGATAGATGTGCACATTTGAAGAGTATCCAAGAAATAAGATCAATTCTGAGGTGAAAAAAAGAGATCTGAGGTGCACAAGAGAATTTGAAGAGTATTCTTAGGGTCTAAAGGTGCAAGATGAGTTTTCTTGGAGTTTTAAGGGTGCACTATGAAGGACTAGGGTATATGATGTTTCAAAGTGTGTTGCTTCTAGGTTGTGGTGCTACAAGTCTTGGATTATATTATGGGAATGATGATATGAGGTTCGCTAGGTCTTGAAGGATAAATCTAAGTAGGTTTTGAATCTATGTCTAGGGTATGAAGCAAAGAGAGGTGTTGGAGCATGAAAGTTAAGGGTATGATGATGTTGTGAAATGTATAAAGTATAAAGCATACAGGTGAATTCAGAAGTACTCTGTGTATTAAGATATTATATTGATGTCTATATAGGTCTTATTGATTTGGTGCTCAACTAAGGAGATTGGTGTCTCCAGTAGGTTGGTTCCCACATAAATATCTTGTTGACTCGGTGCTCAAATAAGGAGATTGGTGCCTCTAGTAGGTTGGTTCCTATACAATATCTTGTTTAGTTGTTTCTTATCTGAGAAGATTGGTGTCTCTAGTAGGTTGGTTCTTACAATATTTGTAGCAGTAGGTTGGTGCCTACAGAAATTTATAGAGATAATGTTTTGTGGTTTTCTCCACAAGGGTTTCCAAGTTAAACTATGTGTACCATGATTTGAGTTTACATGCATTTACTATTTAAATTTAATGAATGATTGATGAATTCTCAATTAAACTAAAAGGTATATTATACCGATTCACCCCTCCTTAGTATAATCATAACTTCAAAAATTGGTATCAAAGCATCTTCCTTCATAAACAATTTAACCACTAGAAGGAAGATCTCAAGCACATATGGATTGTGAGGAAGGTCTCCCTACAAACAAAGATTCTTTGTTCGATGGAACAAACTATGCATTATGGAGTATAAGAATGAAGAAATATTTGATGGCCCTTGGGTTTGGTATCTGGGAATCCATCACAATAGGTTATACAGATGAAGATGGGAAGGATTCAAGTGAAAACAATGCAAAAGAAATAGATGTCATCTTGAGTGGCCTATCATATTATGAGACTATCAAGGTAATGTAGTGTACATCATCTAAAAAATATTTATGAAGAAAGATTTGATGATTGTTCCAGTTGTGAATCAAAGACAGAAGAAGAACAATTTGTGAGAAAGCTAAAAGGAGGACATGGAAAATACAAATAAAGGGAAGATAGTGATGATGAAGAAGAATTTATCTCTATAACCATGGAAAGAAACATGTTGATGAAGAAAATGAATATAATCAGAAAATAAATCCATATTCATAAGAAGAATACATTGATGGAGAAATGAATCTTGAAGAAGAACTCGTTAGTGCCTTATAAGAAATAGACAGACTTAGAGGAAAGAATAAAAGAAGAAAGAGAAATTGTAGAAATATGAAAAGAAGGATCATGATCTTGATGAAACATAGAAAACAATTATCATCCTGAAGACTCAACTAGAAGATGAAAAAATGATAGAATAAGTGGTGAGAAGCAAACTAAAAGAAAAGGAAGAAAATTGCGAGAATCTAGAAGCTAAATAGTTTCTTTAATAAAGAAACTAGAGAAAATAAATAATCAGTTTAATAAAAGCTTGAAGTTTAGAAAGAGTAGTAAATAATTAGATAATATTCTCAGTTTCCAAAGGTCATCATTACAGGTATTTTCTATGATTAAAAACAAAAGACTCCAGAGGGAAATGCAAGCGCTAAGATCACAAAGCCATCAGAAAAGGAAAATGAATAAAATCGTAATAGCTGTGCTAAAATTATCAAAGGATCCATCAAAAATGAAAGAAACAATAGGAAATGAAATGATGATCAGTATAAACCTAATTCTTATCGCAAGAACAAAAATAATGAATTCAAATGAGATGTTCCACCAAGAAGGCCTTTCACAACCTAATATCAAAATATATTCCTTGGATACTATTTTTCTTACAACAATTTTGGTCGTAAAGAAATAAATTGTAGAGCTTATACAAGAAGTGACCATGTGAGAAACAAAAATAGAGGTCCTTACAAGGCCTCAAAGGATAATTATGTGAGAAACAAACTCATAAGTTCTCATGGGTTTGCTAATAGAAACTACAATTCATTTGCAATAACTAATTGATTATGACACTAAATGTTATAAGTGCAATAACTATGGGAACATATTACATCACTGTAGAAGAAGCATAATGAAGTCTCTTAAACAAAACAAGGAAGAAGATGTTCTTACCAAGCATAGAGAAGAATACACAAGGTTTTGGAAAAGGAACCAAGAAGAACCAAAGAATGAAGAATGTGGACTTACAGTGTACTCTCAAGACAAAGGAAGCCAATGGTACATTGATAGTAGTTGTTCAAAACGCATGATAGGGGATCAGAACAAATTTCTCATCCTAAAGGAAGAAAAATGAGACAACATTACCTTTGGGGATAATGCTTCTGCAAGGATAGTTGGAAAAATTATCGTTAGTCTTGATAATGGAAAGACTAAAACACATAATTTATTGTATGTTGAAGGGTTAAAACACAACATTCTAAGTGTCGTTCAAATTTTTTATGAAGGTTACAACCTGGCATTTCATTCTAAAGGATGTGAAATAAGGAAAGCAAGTTCAGAAATATTAGTGGAAAATACAAACAAAACCCCGAGAAATGTACACATTATTGATGAAGTAAAAGGAGAGAAATGGTGTATGGGAGTGATATCCCTCTCATATCATTAGTAAAGGGAACCACAAGATCAGTGGGAGCATCCCTTTTCCATTGATGTCAAAGGGGGAGAAGTTGCAGACATAGGAAGAATTATGGACACAAGGAAACTTGCAAACATGAGAAGTATCAGAATTGACAAAGGGTTTCCATCAATGATAAAGGGGTATATTATTGTAAATATTGTTTTCATTGATGTCAAATACAGTGGGATACTACAAATGTCCAAGATAAATATGGAAATATGGAGATTGTTAGAAATATGTTTTTTGTATTTTTTATGTTCAATTTGGATACCCTATATTTGAAGGCATTTTTACTCTAAATACCTAGCTCAAATGGGAGCATAGGTTATATGGTTGGTAATATTATTCCAATACCCTTAAAATGGTATATGTCCCTCCAAATCCTTATGAATGATGATATATGATTTTTTCTTTCAAACAACCTAGCTAGAAAGTCCAGGTCGTCCTAGCCAGTCTTTACAGGCCGACCCTAAAAGTGAGCACAAAAACACTATAAATACAAGATAGATGTGCACATTTGAAGAGTATACAAGAAATAATATCAATTATGAGGTGCACAAAATATATTTAATGTGTGCAAGACAAGATGGAGAGTATTCTCGTGGTCTAAGGGTGCAAGAGGATTTTTCTTGGAGTTTTAAGGGTGCACTATGAAGGACTAAGGTATATGATGTTGAAAAGTGTGTTGTTTTGAGGTTATGATGCTACAAGTCTAGAATTATATTCTAGGAATGATTATATGAGGTTCTCTAGGTAATGAAGGATAAATTTGACTAGGGTTTGAATCTATGTCTAGGGTATGAAGCAAAGAGAGATGATGTTGGCCCTTGACCAAGTTTTGAGGACCCTTGGTCATTTTTGACCATTTTGGGACTTCGACAGGATGTCGAAGACGGAGCGCAAGTCAAAGTGGAGATCGCGGGATCTCGACCCCTTTTTAGGGATTTTTGGGTTTTGGTATTATGTAATGGGTATGAGGATGTCGGCCCATGGGTTTATCCATGCTTAGGCCTATTTTGTAATGAATAAATAGAAGTCTAGGCGATGTAAGAAGTAGTGACTAGTCAGTGTGAGCCATTGTTGCTAAGTGCAAAAGTAGATCTATGCGATTTGGCTTTGTGCATACTGTGTGAGGCTTGCAGACCTGAGTGCAATCGAATGTAAAATATTGTGTAAGGATCTATGCCTAGATCTACTTAGGGAAGGAGGATTTGGTGAGGTGCACAAATCTATTGTCCTCTGCGGAGCTGATTTGGAGGATTTTTTCATGTAAGAAGATTGAAAGAAGCTAATAAAGAAGATGAAGAGTTGGTGGACATAGCCCCAGGGAGGGGGTGAACCACATATATCATGTGTTGTGAATGCTTTGTGCTTTTTGGTTTCTCTCTTGTTTATGTGATTCAATGCTTAGTGTGATGTTAGATGATAGATGAATCTGATATGATAGCTTAGTGCTGAATAATGTGAACGAATTCTAGATATGATCTATGTTGGTATGCTTAGTACTTGAATCCATTGGATCTGTGTGAATGTTGCATTGATCGGTTGTTAGGGTTTAATTGTGCTGTGAACTAAGGCTGAATATTAACGAACTGTAATTACTAAGTGCTCTGTTAATGTGTTACAATCATAGATCTGTGTCCCATCTAAGGTTCCAGACATCTGAGTCCTGCAACCACCCCTGCCTCTACCTCGGGTGAGACTTCATCTGCTTCGCAAGTGTTTTCGAAAGGGATGATAGTTAGGGTTTTTTTGGTGCATTGTTGTAGCGTTGAACCCCGGGTATGCCACTGTGCCAACAGGTGTTGGAGCATGAAAGTTAAGGGAATGATGATGTTGTGAAATGCATAAAGTATGAAGCACATATGTGAAGTTAGAAGTACTATGTGTATGAAGATATTATATTGGTGTCTATATAGGTATTACTAAGTTGGTTCTCAACTGAGGATATTTGTGTCTCTAGTAGGTTGGTGCCTACATAAATATCTTGTTGAGTTGGTGCTCAGTTGAGGATATTGGTGTCTCTAGTAGGTTTGTGCCTACACAATATCTTGTTGAGTTAGTTCTCAACTAAGGAGATTTGTTTCTCCAATAGGTTGGTTCCTACAAGCTTTGTAACAATAGTTTGGTGCCTACAAACATTTATACAACCCAAGTGGGCCTAATGGTTAAGAACATGTGTTTCCTCTTAAGAGGTCACAAGTTCAAACCTAGAGGGGGGTAGGGTATGTATACATCTGTAGACTTTACAAGTCAAATCGTTGGGTGGAGGGGGGACCCATACACCAATTTGGCGTGGCTTGGTCGTGACCTTAAAAATATATTATTATTATTATTATTATTATTATTATTATTATTATTATTATTATTATTATTATAGAGATAAGTTTTTATGGTTTTCTCCCGCACGGGTTTCCAAGTTAAACTCTATGTACTGTGATTTGAGTTTACATGTATTTATAGTTTAAAGTTAATGAGTGATTGATGAATGTTCAATTAAATTAAAAAGTATCTTATATTGATTCACCCCCCACCCCCTATTAGTATAAGCATAATTTCAACACCTACTAATTGATGTGATGCACATAAATTAAAATCAAGTTGGTGCAGTTGTATTAAGATGGATATTACACATATCAAATTGGCGACATGGTTGTGAGGGGTCACATTTTTTAAAAAGTGAAAAAATAGGGTGATTATGTTATCTATAGAGATTTTATTCTTGAATATAGCTATTTCCAATATAATCATTTGGTGATAGCATCTTGGACACAACTCACATAAATAAAAGTGAGTAGATGGAAGATGGAAGATCAAGTTGCCCATAAACAT
The DNA here is from genome assembly GCA_032191745.1 of Picea mariana. Classification (NCBI taxonomy): domain Eukaryota; kingdom Viridiplantae; phylum Streptophyta; class Pinopsida; order Pinales; family Pinaceae; genus Picea; species Picea mariana. Next base: position 61,324 of record JASDQU011401259.1, read on the forward strand.
ATTATGGACACTTGCATTCCTATAAATCATTGGACAAATGAGTAAACTATAGGAAAATTTTGAGGATGACTTGGTTGGTGAACTAACTTATTTTTCAATGACTTATTGTAACATTTTATTGCATTCCTTTGAACATTAATTGTTTGTGTGATTGAAATTAATTTCCCTGCTTGGTTGGATTTCATTTTTTGTTTTTTCATTTATATTATATAATTGAAATTAGTTATATTATTCTTTTGTTTCTTTTAAATTATATTAAACATAATTGAAATCA
>JASDQU011401259.1:61617-79133 GCA_032191745.1 Picea mariana
TGGGACCATTTTGTAATGTATAAATAAATATCTAGGCGATCTAGGAAGCGACGAGTGTGCTAAGTGCAAGTGATAGTTGTAAATGTTTTGTGCATACTGTCTGAGTCTTGCAAGGCTAAGTGCAAGTGACTGTATAAAGGATTTTTGTTGTAACCTAACTCGAGGAGGGAGGATCTAGTAGACTGCATGTATATCTCCTGTCCTATGCGAAGTAGGAACTTGTGGCTCTATGCATGTAGATGATTGATAGAAGAAAATAAAGAGAAGAAGAGTTGGTGGACATATCCCCAGGCTGGAGGTAAGCCATGTATATCTTGTGTTGTGGTTTCTTTGTGCATTCTGGTTTTTTTATGGTTCATATGATTAATGCTTAGTGCAATGATGTATGCTTAGATGAATATGATATCTTAGTGCCTAATGATGTAAATAAGATGCTAGATCTGATCTATGTTGATGTTCTTAGTGCTTGAATGTGTTGAATATTGTTGAATACTGCGCTGCGTTGTAATTAGGGTTTATCTGTGCTGTGGACAAAGGCTAATTACTAATGAATGAAAACCACTAAGTGCTCTGCTAAGGAGATGTAATCACGAATCTGTGTCTCAGTTAGGTTGAAGACATATGATTCCTACAACCACCCCTGCCTCTACCTCGGGTGAGACTTCATCTGCTTCGCAAGTGTTTTCGAAAGGGATGGTAGTTAGGCTTTTGTTGGTGCGTTGTTGAATAATTGAACCCTGGGTCTACCCTTGTGCCAACAAATGGTTTCGTTTCTGGGTCCTGAAACTATGATTGCTGGGAACTGAGGAAAAGAAAGAAAGCTCTATGCATAGATTTGTTGCTTTAATGCGCAGTACTCTACTTGACTTACGAAGTTCTATACTAAGGGAGGAGGCAGATCTAAAGAAAAGAGGTAAGATCTGAAAGCCTTGTGCTCTGATAAAGGTAAAGTGAAACTTTTTTATTAAAGAGGTAAGATCTAAAAGATTTGTTCTTGTTAAAGGTAAGATAAGTGGAAATGTTTTCGAAAGTATGGATCTAGGTATGTTTGATATGACTAGAACTGTTAGAAATAATGAAAGATATGTTATTCCTATGCATAGAAAGAATGTTTGGACTAACAAATGGATGCAGGATCCTAGGAAGCATTTTCTGTAGGTTAGCCACCATGATCCTAGTGCACAGTACAAGAAAGGTTGGGGATCATTTAAGAGAAAGAGAGGATTAACTCTTTGTTATATTTGTAGAAGACCGGGACACCTTGCTAAGGAATGCCCTGGTAGAAGACCTAGTTGTCTTTGTTGTAAAGTTATGGACCATGACATTCTGGATTTCCCTAGAATGATTGCTAAGGTTCAAAGAATGAATATGAGATAAGAAAACCGTGAGGAAGGCCAAGAAACTAAGACCATGGCAGAACCCCAGAAAGAATCAAAGACTATATTACTACAAATGAAAGAAACCCCGAATGATCACAGAGATATCAACTTATCAGAGATACTCAAAGAGAAAGAGTGCATAGAAACAAGAATAGGAGACTTTGACATAGACTGTGTTCTAGAAACAGAAACACAGGTGAATATCATGATAGAGAGAACTTGGGAAATTTTAGGAAAGCCTTCTATGATTCCTTCATTTGGAGGAATAGGATTATTTAGATGAAAGATGATAACCCTATGTGGAATACTTACCCAGACACCTATGAGTGCTCATGACACTTCAAAAAAAGAAGAATTTGAGTTTGTTAAATTTATTGAGAACAACGCCCCATTTGTTATGTTACTAAGAAAAACCTGGATTGAGAAAGATCATACCCGAAGAAAAGAGGAGGAAGCTGTAGAAAAAAAAACAAAAAAACTAAGAGACTTCATGGCTAAGAGAATAGAACACTTACTAGAAGAACAAGAAAACCAGTCGAAGCTACTAAGGACCAGAAATCTGGATGTCAAAGTTGAAAGAGCACAAGAAGACTTGAAATACCTATCTGTACAAGACATTAGAGCACCTACCTCAGACAAAGAAGAAGTATTGCCCTTGAACCCTAGTAAAGACCATCACCATCATGAAGTTACTATGCCAAGAGGAGATAAGAATCAGAATGGAAAGAGGAATACCGAGACATAGATCATAGGGAAGAAGGCTATAAAGATCAGCAAGAAGAAAGAAAAGTTAGAGAAATTACAGGAAGTTCCAGAGAAGACTTCGTAGAAGGAAGGTCTCCATAATTTGAACTTCGCCGGAATATCAGAGAAAATTAGATTGGCACTTCACCATTGCGAAGAGATATGGACATTGGAGTCATTCTAACCGTTAGATTGACATTTTCAAATGGTTAGAACAACAATTATGATCAAAAATCTCACCATTGGACCGTTGGGACCATGCCGTAATGGAAAAAACTGCATTGATGAAGGCCTCTTGTCCGTTGGAGGGATCCATTCCATTTCTACCTAATTATTCCGTCGACTATTGCGCCGATAAAACTTTCATGAATTGTATCCAAGAAAAAAAGAGAACTTATTGTTACTATGTTATGCTTACTGAGACTTTTCCATCTGTTCTATTGCATTGAGCATTTGTTCATTGACCCGAGTTATCCGATCTCGAGCATGCATGTCAGACGAACTCAACACTGTAGAAAAGTCTGTCGAAGAAGTTATAATCGACCTTATTACTGAGAAGGTGATGTCTGTCGAAATTTGAGCTTCATCAACAAGAGGAGTGTAAGCCTCCCTGTCGACTGCTCGCAGATCCAGACCATCCCGAGCTATGGACAAGAAAAGAACCAAGCATCGAGATGAAATGGAAAACACGAAGTTAATCCCATCCATACCGCATGTATACATCCTGCCTCTAGTGGGCGCGGTGAATTGTGACAGTGTTCCCAGGGACTTCGAATACACCTTGGTCACTGTGTACCTCCTGAAGGCGATACGCATAGGCAAGCCTCAGCCAGATAAGATCATGACACTAAAGATCAGTGAATTCAACCTAGGGGATCAAAATAACTTTAACATGCTTTCCCCTCACAAGTATTTGACTAGGAAGAAGGGGAAGAAGTCGAGGATAATCCCCCAACCATGGACTATGGACCTCGCGTAGTCCGTTATTCTGAACGTGATGAAAATACCCCATTTTGGAAGGCACCAGGAGGTTAACGTGTGTGTTAAGATCCTGCTGTCGAGCTTCTATGGTGGCTACCTATGGCTAGATAGATGCATCACTGTCGACCTAGCACTGATCCATCAGATCATTAGATCTAGCATGCAGGGACCAGACACGCAAGACTTTTACCTAAGGAATGTTGCAGACCATGCCCTGGTGCAAAAGATTAAAGATACATACATCGATGTGGATAAGGGGAAGCAAGGCAACAAGTTAGCCTCCATCCATAATGGCGTAGTGTGCCTTGATTTGCAATTGATTTCAGGTAATCTAGTTTGGAAAAATATATCCACACAAGTCACAGGGTTTTTTGGTGACCTCACAGGGAAATGCATGGAGAGGCTACAGATAAACTGGGAAAAGTACTTAGTGAACCAGTTAGACCAAGACTGTCGCGAAGCTTAGGATCAAAGATATCAGTTCCATTTTAGTTGGATGTTGATCCTCATCGCATTCATATCTTGGGAGATGCTGGAAGGTGTGACCTTCCTTGAAATAGAACCATCTGAACCATTAGCCGCGAAGTTCACTTTGCTCTCATATTCAAGCGATATGGGAAAAAAATGGCAGTCAAATGCGGTGTTCCACATCTAATACTTGCATTTAAAGAGAAATATTGAGGTTGTCCCTCATATAAAGCTAAACACACTACACAAGTTCAGGCCATTTGTGAAGTTCCACGCAAACAAACATTTTATCTACATCACTACACACGGAGACGAACACAAAGAAGTACTACAGAGTTATTACAAAATCAAAGAGGAGGACCTAGAATAAATAACTAAGGAATATCCTACAGAGCTCCTTATCCCTGTTGACCCCACAAAACTATCTGATCCCAAACTAATCAGAAGCCCAGTAGTCACTCATGAAAGGAATGATACACTTGGGACTAGCAGAAGGAAGAAGATAGAAGAGGTCCAACAACTGAACAGTGCATCAGAAGAAACTGCTTCATAATCACCCAGAGGAGGAGGTGATGATGAAGTAGATAAAGAAGAGAACAATGGAAAATAAGATCCACATAAGTAAGGCAAAGTAACACCGCCACAGAATCCCCTTGATGGCGCAGATCCATCTAACAAAAGAAAGGTTTCTGCCATGAAACCCACATCATGGAAGAAGTCAAAATCTAGCAAGAACAAGCTGCATACTGTGCTCACGCTCGATGACTTCAACTTCATCATTGCATCTATATCAGACACCTCGGAAGATCTTTTGCAGAGAAATGAAGCTAAGCAAGAGACCATGTATGAAAGAATTAAAGAAGAACTGTGAGGATTACAATAGGCCCCTCACTCTAGCCACATAGTGTCCACTGCTCCCCCACCATCAGAAGAAACAGATTTGGGAGATGAACCTACCCAACTTTGCAGACTAGCTGATGCAACTGAAGCTCACCTTCGTTGTGCACAAGAAGAAATAGAAAAGGCCATAGTGGCCCTGAAGCAAGCACAAGAGGAAGTGATAGAGAAATGCAGAGTTGTGCAACAAAAGAAGGATGAACTCCAAGAAAAGTTTGAAGAGAAAAAAGCACAGATCTATCATGAGAAAGAATAGCTTCTCACGGAGCAGGTTGGAGTAAAACAAGAAGTTAGAAGATCACTTCACTCTGTGATGGGATTAGGGAAAAAGGAGGAAGACCTAGTGGAGCATCAAGTAGCGCAGCTTGCTGAAGCCATCCAACAACTTCAATAGAGAATAACATATCTAGAGCTACAAATAGAACCAAGTACTCTGTAGGAATGTGAGACCAAAGAGAAGCCACTGCCCGGAGTGGAGTTGAGAGGATCAGAGCATTAGCTTTGGAATGTAAACAACTTAGTAGTAGAAGTGCGTAGACCTATGAGAGACTTACTGAGGACCCTAAAATGAAGACAATGGAGTCACAGCTCCAGGAGGCAAAACACTGAGAGGCAACAATATAGGAGTAGTTGAAGCTCCTGTCAGCAGTTGAAAGAATGAAAAAAATCCCAAGAAAAGTGCACCGCTAAGCAAGAGGTCCACACAATATAGAGCAAATTCATGGAAGTGACTTAGAGGCTCCAACTAGTCCAAGACGGAGCTTACCAACCGTTTGAAGAGATTGAAGGCTGAGGAGCAGAGCTGGAACAAGTAGTCACTTCATTAGAACAATGCTTAGAGGGGCCTATGAACGAGGCAGTTATTCAAGATTTCACTGAGCAGGAGACCTTGGCAAAACAGTAGGTCGAAGCATCTCATGCCAGGATCAAGGTTTTTGAGGTGGAGCTACCCAGATCAGAGTGACTCAGAATGACTCACAGGTGATTTTTGGGGGCCTGTTGGCCCTTGACCAAGTTTTTGAGATCCTTTGTCGGGTTTGACCTATTTTTGGACTTTGATAGGCTGTCGAAGGTGGAGCGCAAGTCAAAGTGGAGATCATGGGATATCGACCCCTTGTTTAGGGATTTTTGGGTTTTGGGATTATGTAATGGGTATGGGGATGTCGACCCATAGGTTTACCCATGTTGGGCCCATTTTGCAATGCATAAATAGATATCTAGGCGATGTAGGAAGCGACGAGTGTGATAAGTGCAAGTGATAGTTGTAAATTCTTTGTGCATATTGTGTGAGGCTTGCAAGGCTAAGTGCAAGTGACTGTGTAAAGGCTTTGTGCTGTAACCTAACTCAAGGAGGGAGGATCTGGCAGAGTGCACGTAGATATCCCATCCTATGTGGAGTAGGACCTTGTGGCTCTAGGCATGTAGATGATTGATAGAAGAAAATAAAGAGAAGAAGAGTTGGTGGATGTAGCCCCAGGATGGGGGTGAACCACGTATATCTTGTGTTGTGGTTGCTTTGTGCATTATGGTTGTTTTATGGTTCATATGATTAATTCTTAGTGCAATGATGTATTATTAGATGAATATGATAGCTTAGTTCCTAATGATATGAATACGATGCTAGATATGATCTATGTTGATGTTCTTAGTGCTTGAATGTGTTGAATCTTGTTGAATACTGCGTTGTGCTGTAATTAGGGTTTATCTGCACTGTAGACAAAGAATAAGTTCTAATGAATGACAACATATAAGTTCTCTATTAAGGCACTGTAATCACAAATCTGTGTCCCAGCTAGGTTGCAGACATATGAATCCTGCAACCACCCTTGCCTCTACCTCAGGTAAGACTTCATCTGCTTCGCAGGTGTTGCCGAAAGGGCCGATAGTTAGGGTTTTGTTGGTGTGTTGTTGAAGCATTGAACCCTGGGTGTGCCCCTATGCCAACAAATGGTTCCGTTGTTGGGACCTGAAAATGTGATTGTTGGGAACTGAGGAAAAGAAAGAAAGCTATGTGCGTAGATATGTTGCTTTAGTTTGCAGTACTCTACTTGACTTACGAAGTTCTGTACTAAGGGAGGAGATAGATCTGAAGAAAAGAGGGAAGATATGAAAGCCTTGTGCTCTGATAAAGGTAAAGTGATTTTTTTTTATTAAAGAGGTAAGATCAGAAAGATTTGTGCTTGTTAAAGGTAATATAAGTGGAAATGTTTTTGAAAGTATGTATCTAGGTATGTTTGATATGAGTAGATCTGATAGAAATAACGAAAGATATGTTATTCCTATACATAGAAAGAATGTTTGGACTAACAAATGGATGTGGGATCCTAGGAAGAATTTTCTGCAGGTTAGCCACCATGATCCTAGTGCGCATTACAAGAAAGGTTGGGGATCATTTAAGAGAAAGAGAGGATTAACTCTTTGTTACAGTTGCAGAAGATTGGGACACCTTGCTAAGGAATGCCCTGGTATAAGACCTAGTTGTCTTTGTTGTAAATATATGGACCATGACATTCTGGATTTCCCTAGAATTATTGCTAAGGTTGAAAGAATGAATATGAGACAAGAAAACCATGAGGAAGGCCAAGAAACTGAGACCGTGGAAGAACCCCAAAAAGAATCAGAGACTGTATTAATATAAATGAAAGAAACCCTGAATGATCACAGAGATATCAACTTATCAGAGACCCTCAAAGAGAAAGAGTGCATAGAAACAAGAATAGGAGACTTCGACATAGACTGTGTTCTGGATATGGAAACATAGGTGAATATCATGACAGAGAGAACTTGGGAAATTTTAGGAAAGCCTTCTGTGATTCCTTCACTGGGAGGAATATGATTATTTAGAGGAAAGATGATAAACCTATGTGGAAGACTTACCCAGACACCTATGAGTGTTCATGGCACTTCGACAAAAGAAGAATTTGAGGTTGTTAAATTTATTGAGAACAACTCCCCATTTGCTATGTTACTAGGAAAAACCTGGATTGAGAAAGATCAGACCCGAATAAAAGAGGAGGAATCTCTAGAACATAAAAAGAAAGAACTAAGAGACTTCATGGCTAAGAGAATAGCACACTTACTGGAAGAACAAAAAAACCAGTTGAAGCTATTGAGGACCAGAAATATGGATGTCGAAGTTGAAATAACATAAGAATATTTGAAACATCTGTATGTACAAGAGAATAGAGCACCTACCCCAGACAGAGAATAAGTATTTCCCTTGGACCCTAGTAAAGACCATCACCAACGCGAAGTTACTATGCCAAGAGAAGATAATAATCAAAATGGAAAGAGGAATACTGAGACGCAGATCACAGGGAAGAAGGCTAGAAAGCTCAGCAAGAAGAAAGAAAATTTAGAGAAATTACAGGAAGTTCCAGAGAATACTTCTCAGAAGGAAGGTCTCTAGAATTTTAACTTCGTCGAAATATCAGAGTAGCTCAGATTGGCACTTCACCATGGCAGAGCGATATGACCGTTGGAGGCATTCTAATCATTAGATTGAAGTTCTTGAACGGTTAGAACAACAGTTATGATTAGAAAGCTCGCCATCGGACTGTTGGGACCGCACCGTAACATACATAAATGCATTGATGAAGGCCTCTTGTCCCTTGGAGGGATACGTTACATCACTATCTACTTATTCCGTTGAATGTTGTGCCAATAACACTTTCGTGAATTGTATCTGAGCCAACAAGAGAACATTTTGTTATTGTGTTGTTCTTACTGAGACTTCGCCTCCTGTTTTATTGCATTGAGCATTTGTTCATCGACCCGAGTTATCCAATATTGAGCGTGCATGTTGGATGAGCTTAGTGCCATAGAAAAGTTTATCAAAGAATTTCTAATCAACCTTATGACTGAGAAGGTAATGTCTATCGAAATTCAAGCTACATTGATGAGAGGATTGCAAGCCTCCCCGTCGACTACTCGTGGATCTAGACCATACTGAGCTGTGGACGAGAACAGAACCAAGCATCAAGATGACTTGTAAAACATGAAGTTAATCCCATCCATCTTTCCCGACTACATCTCGCCTCTAGCTGACACGATGAATCATGACAGTGTCCCCAAGGACTTTGACTACACGTTGGTGGTGACGTAGCTCCCGAAGGGGATACGCATAGGCAAGCCTCAACCAGATAAGATCATGAAATTAAAGATCAATGAACTCAAACTAGGGGATCACAAGAACTTCAACATGCTCTCCCCTCACAGGTATTTCCCCTCACAGGTATTTGACTAGGATGAAGGGTAAGAAGTCGAGGATAATGCCCCAACCATGGACTATGGACCTCACGCAGTCCACTATTCTGAACGTGATGAAAATACCACATTTTGGAAGGCACCAAGAGGTTAACGCATGTGTTAAGATCCTACTGTTGAGCTTCCATGGCATCTACCTATGGATATATAGATGCATCACCATCGACCTAGCGTTGATCCATCAGATCACTAAATCTAGCATGCAGTGACCAGACCCACAAGACGTTTACCTAGGGAACACTACAGACCACGCCCTAGTGCAAAAGATTAAAGATACATACATCGATGTGAAGAAGGGGAAGTGAGGAAACAAGGTAGCCTCCATCCATAATGGTGCAGTGTGTCTTTCTTTCCAATTGATTGTTGATAAGCTAGTCCGGAAGAAAAGACCCACACAGGTCACAGGGTTTTTTGTTGACCTCACAGGGAAATGCGTGGAGAGGCTACAGATGAACTGGGAAAAGTACTTAGTGAACCAGTTAGACCAAGACTATTGTGAAGCTCAGGATCAGAGCTATGAGTTCCATTTTAGTTGGATGATGGTCCTCATCACATTCATAGCTTGGGAGATGATAGAAGGTGTGACCTTCCCTGAAATAGAGTTATCTGAACCATTAGCCGCAAAGTTCACTTTGCTCTGGTATTCGAGTGATATGGGAAAACAATGCCAGTCAAACATGGTGTTCCACACCTAATAACTTCATTTAAAGAGAGCTATTGAGGTTGTCCCTCATATAATGCCGAACACCCTACACAGGTTCAGGTCATTTGTGAAGTTCCATGTAGACAGACATTTTATCTACATCACTGTGCACGGAGACGAACACAAAGAAGTACTACAGAGTTATTACAAAATCAAAGAGGAGGACCTAGAAGAAATAACTAAGGAATGTCCTACAGAGCTCCTTATCCTTGTTGACCTGACATAACTGTCTGATCCTAAACTAATTGGAATCCCGATGGTCACTCGTGAAATGCATGATACACTTGGAACTAGCAAAAGGAAGAAGACAGAAGAGGTCCAGCAGCTGAGCAGTGCATCAGAAGAAACTGCTTTATAATCACTTGGAGGAGGAGGTGATGACGAAGTAGATAAATAAGAGAACAATGGAAAAGAATATCAACAGAAGCAAGGTGAAGTAACACCACCACAGAATCCCCCTGATGGTGCAGATCCATCTAACAAAAGAAAGGTTTCTCCCATGAAACCCACATCATGCGGGAAGAAGTCAAAAGCTAGTAAGACCAAGCTGCAGACTGTGCTCACACTTGATGAATTCGACTTCATCATTGCAACTGTATCATATGCCTCGAAAGATGTTTTGCAGAGAAATGAAGCTAAGCAAGAGACCATGTATGAAAGAATTTAAGAAGAACTGCGACGGGTACAATAGGCCCCTCACTCCAGCCACACAGTGTCCACTACACCCCCACCATCAGAAGAAACATATTTGGGATATGAACCTACCCAAATCCACAGACTAGCCAATGCAACTGAAGCTCACCTTCGTCACACACAGGAACAAATAGAACAGGCCATAGTGGCCCTAAAGCAAGCAAAAGAATAAGTAATAGAGCAACACCCAGTTGCGCAGCAGGAGAAGGAATACCTCCAAGCAAAGTTCGAAGAGGAGAAAGCACAGATCCAACATGAGAAAGAACAATTGTTGTTTTCACAGGGGTAGACCTAGGGTTCAACGCTACAGCAACACGCCAACAAAACCTTAACTACCAGCCCTTTCGACAACACCTATGAAGAAGATGAAGTCTCACCCGAGGTAGAGGCAGGGGTGGTTGTAGGACTCAAGTGTCTGCAACCTTAGCAGAGACATATATCTATGATTATAATACTTAATACAACTCTTAGCACCATCGGTTCCTTAATATGTAATCATTATTCACTTCACTGAAACAACAAAGCTTCACAGTATTCACACCAATCTACAGTATTCAAGCACTTAGCATATACAAATAGATCAGAATGAGCATATCAAGCACTAAGCATGACTATCTATATCAGATCTAACATTCTCACATATGAGAAGCACAAAGCAAGTAGATCTATCCAACTATATCCAAGCACTTAGCAAAAGAAGACATAAACTCATTAAGACAAGCACAAAGCATCATAACAAAGTGTTTACGTGGTTCACCCATCTCCTGGGCTAGGTCCACCAACTCTTATTATTATATTGTTCAGTCAATCAGTTACAAGCACAGAGCCATCAAAACCCTTACTCCACATAGAACAGAAGATCCGCACAGCTCGTTAGACCCTTCTTCCTTGTGCTACAACACAAATCCTTTTACAGTCTCTCATACGGGCTTGCACTCAGCGCTGCAAGTCTTACACAAAATGCACAAATCCTTGATCACACAGATTCAAATATTGGCACTTAGCCTACATCACATAGATATATCATCCACTACTTCTCTATATGGCCTAGACATATATATACATACAAAATAGGCCTAAACATGGGTGTGGCCGACATCCCAATCTCGTTACATAATCCCAAAAATCCAAAAAGGACCCAAAAGTGGGCCGAGATCCCATGATATTTGCTTCATCTTGCACTCCTCCTTCGACAAGTTGTTGAAGTCCCAAAATAGGTCAACATGAGCAAAAAATCCCAAAACTTAGTCAAGGGCCAACAGGCCCCCAACACTCACCTGTGACTCGTCCTGAGTCACTCCGTTCTGATCAATTCTTCCTCGAATGCCTCGAGGTCGGCTCGAGCTGCTTCGACTTACTGCTTTATTGTGGCCTCTTTTTCAGTGAACTCCTAGATCACAATGTCATTCACTGGCCCTTCTAGGTGTTGTTTTGTTGTGACGACGAGCTATTCTAGGTCTGCTCCTTAGCTCTCGACCTCTGTAAACAACATGCATGCCTTATCTTATATCGGTTGAAGCTGTTGGGTGACTTCCATAACTTTGATTTGAAGAACATTGATCTTTTTCTTTACTGTATGTTGTTCATGAGACCTCTTCATTCTGTCTACAACTGACAGGGCCTTTAGCTACGCCTATAGTGTATCTACCTGTTGTTTCTCTTCGTGGAGATGTGATTCTAGCGCTTGTAAATATGGGTTTTCAGTGAGGTTTTCATATGTTTGAGCGCTCCAGTTACTCATATTCTTGCACTCCAAGGAAAGTTATTTTAATCTGTCAACTATGCCACGGGCAATTGCCTCCCTTTGGTCTCGTACATATTCAGGGGTCTCAGGCACAGTGCAGAGCTCCAAGTTGGCTATGCGTTGTTGGAGCTACTGGATTACATCTTCAAGTTGTGCCACCTACTGTGGAACTCGTTCTTTATCCTTTACTTCAATGACTACCACAAAGCGAAGTTCTCTATGGACCATTTCTTGTACTTTGAGTTGCTCTGCAAGAAACTGTTCCTTTTCTTTATATAGCTGGGATTTTTCTTCATTAAACCTCTCTTGCAGAGTAATATTATCGCATTCAACAGTACTGCACTACTCTAGAAGGTATTTTTTTGCTTGTGTTATCTCCTCCTGTGCTCTTCGAAGGCAAGCTTCAACTGTATCAATGATCCAGTGGAGTTAAGCTGGCTCATCTCCTATTTCTGGTGTTCTTTCTGATAGAGGCGCAATAGAACCTGCACGGCTAAACTGTAGTGCCTACTACACTTCTTGAAGTTGAACCTTGATCTGATTGAACACCTCCTCATTCTTAGCTTCTTGCTTCTCTGCTATCTCCAGGGAAGCATCGTTCAGTGTTGCGACGATGAAGTCAAAGTCGTCTGAGGTGAGGGTGCTCTAAAACTTAGTCCTGGTTGCTTTCGATTTCTTCCTTGAGGAAGGTTTCGGAGGGGAAACCTTCCTTTTTTTTTAGGGGTCCTCCTCATCTCTAGGTGGTGTGACTTTTCCTTTATTCTGTTCCACTTATGTGCCATCTATATCTTCATCATAACCTCCTTGCTCAGGTGAAATAGAAGTAGTCTTCACCGAGGTACTATGGACATCTTGGGATTTTACATTTTTCTTGGTCTTGCTCGGTCTAGGTGTATTGTGCACTACTTTTGGACTGTCGATATCAGATAGCTCCATGGGATTTGCTGGGATGAGGAGGTCTACTGACCATTCCTTGGTGATTTCCTCTAAATCCTCCTCCGTCAACTTGTAGTATGACTACAACTGTTGTTTATGCTCATCAGTGCACATTGTGATATAGATGAAATGGCAGTTCACATTGAATTTAATCAATGGCCTAAACTTGTGGAGTGTGCTCAGGGTTATGTGTGGATAGAGGTATTTAGATGGTTTTAATAAGTGTGGAAGATGGCATTTGATTTCCATTGCTTTTTCATGTTGCTTGAGTACCACAACGTACTGAACTTCGTGGCCAGTGGTTCAAAGGGCTCGATGTCTAGGAAGGTCTCACCTTCAGGCATCTCCCAGGCAATGAACGCAATTAATATGAGAAGCCAACTAAAGTGGAACTCATATCCTTGGTATTTCACTTCTCTGCAGTCCATTTCTAACTGGTTCACCAAGTACTTCGCCCAATTCATGTGTAGGTCCTCCGTGCACTTCCCTGTGAGGTCTGCTACACATCTGGTTACTTGGGTGGGCTGATTCTTGCAAACTAATTTCCCTGTGATCAATTGACAGGCTAGGTGCACTGCGCCACTATGGATATATGATACCTTGTAGCCTCCCGTGCCCTTCTCTACATATCCATAAGTATCCTTTATCCTTTGGGTAAGAGCACTATCTACGGTCTTTTTGGGGTAGAAATACTATGAGTCGGGGCCTTGCATGATTAGCTCTGTGATCCGATTGATCAATGTCAGATCCACTGTAATGCGGAGGTTCAACCACAAATAACCTCCATGATAGAAATATAGTAGTAATTTGATGCATGTGTTCACCTCCTGGTGTTGCCCAAAGTGTAGAATCTTCATAACATTCAGTAGGGTGGACTGCGCGAGGTTTTGGATCCATGACTGAGGGGTAATATTTGAGTTCTTTCCCTTAGTTCTCGTAAGATACTTATGTGGGGAAAGCATGTTGTAAACCTTCCTGTCAGTGAGGTTGAAGTCACTAAACTTCAATGTTGAGAGCTTACTCTAGTCAGCACGAACTGTGTGCACTTCTTTTGGAAGGTACGTAGTGACCAACGCATATTAAAAGTCTCTGGGCACACTGTCTCGGTTTATTGCGCCGCTCAGAGGTGGTAGATAGGAAGATAGGATGCTCGGGATTAGTTTAGCATTAGCTAAGTCATCCTTGTGCTTAGTTCGCCTTTCACGGGATGGTCCAGCTCCGTGGGCAGTGGATGGAGAGGTCGGCAGTCCTCTCATCGATGATGCTTGTATACCTATAGACACTCCTCTCTCCGACATGACTTTCTCTATCATCAAGTCGAGGAGAAAATTTTTCACTGATTCTTCAACTTCGGTGAGCTCGTTGGACATACGCACTCAGGATTAAAATTATTGGGGTCACGATGGACTTAGACACTGCACTGGAATAATAGCAAGGGTGCAATGATCATTGTATGCAATTCGTTTAGTCTGCGGGCTTCAAATTCTCAGTTAGCAAAAGTGTTCTCCATGCATGGTGCGAAGGGATAAGTAGGAAACTTGGCAACAGTTCATTTGCAATGGTTATGAGCCCCTATTAACTCTTGTTCAATCCGTTATGGCGCAGTCCAATGGTATGATGATGAACATTTATTTATTTTTTGTCCTTTCGGGGCAGAAGTCCAACGGATATATCAGCCCCAATGACTATATTACTTCGCCATGGCAAAGTGCCATGTGTCGTTGTTTTGATATCCCGACGAAGCTCCAATTTTGCGAAGCTCCCTCTGGAATATTTTGTAACTTAGCCCTCTTCTTACTTAGATTTTTGGCCTTCTTTCCAGTGAGCCTCGTCTCGGTAGTCTCTTTTCCATTTCGATTCTTATCGTCTCTTAACACATTCACTGTGCGTTGTTGAGATTATTTCTTGGATTCAAGGGTAATACCTTTTCTTTATCTGGAGTAATTACTTCAATATTTTGTGGGTCTCCTAATTTTCTTGCAACTTTGACATCAATGTTTCTAGTGACAATTAGCTTCGATCTGTTCTCATGTTCTTCAATCAATTGTGCGATCCTTGTAAACATGAAATCTTTTAAGTCTTCTTTCTTCTACTCCAAAGCTTCTTCTTCTTCCTTTCATCTGGCTTGAGCTCTATCAATCCAAGGTTTTCCTATTAGCATGGTAAATGGGGCACCATCTTCAATAAACTTAATAATATCAAAGTCTTCCTCTGTCAAAGTTCCATTAACATTCATAGGTATCTGAACGAGTCTCCCACATAAATTTACCATCTTTCCTCTGAATAACCCTATGCCTCCTAGTGAAGGGATCATAGCGGGCCTTCCTATAGCTTTCCAAGTTCTTTCTTTCATGAAATTCACTTGTGTTTCCTCATCTAGAACACAGTCAATGTCGAAGTCCCCTATTCTTTCTTCAATGCATTCTTTGTCTTTCAAAATCTCTGATAGTCTAACATGTCGATGGTCATACAAGGTGTCTTTCATATTTATTAATACCTTCTCTAATTCTTTCTAGGATTTTGCTATAGTATTAGTTTCTGGATCTATCATAGGGTTCTCCTGGTTCAGAGTTATTCTTTCAAGCTTAGCGATCATTCTAGGGAAATCCAACACTTCATGGTCCATAGCCTTATAGCAAAGACAACTAGGTCGTCTTCCAGGGCATTCCCTAGCCAGATGTCCCAGTCTTCTGCAACTATAATAGAGGGTTAATCCTCTCTTTCTTTTAAATGATTCCCAACCTCTTATGTACTGCACGCTAGGATCGTATGAGATGACCTGCAACAAATTATTTCTAGGATCATGCATCCATTTGTTAGTCCAAACATATTTTCTATGCATAGGTATAACATATCTTTTACGATTCTTATCATATCTATTCATATCAAACCTTCTCTTATCTATTAGTGCCCTAGTTTTTAAGCTAGGACATAATCTATCAATCATACCTAGATCCATACTCTAGAAACAAAAAATTCTACTTATCTTACTTTTATAGAGCACAAAGATTTCAGACCTAAAACTTTTTAACTATTCTTACCTTTATCAGAGCACAGAGCTTACATATCTTACCTCTTTTATTCTTATATTTCTTAGAGTGGAAAGCGTTCAGATCCCTCCTCTTTCCCTCAGATCTGATCTTCTTTCTTTAGATCATGTTTCTTTCTTTCAGATGTAATCTTCTTTCTTTATCACAGAGCTTTATAAGTCAAGTATAATACTGCACGCTTGGGAACAAATATACGCACAAAGATTTCACAGTTTGAGGGTGGATCTTGGCACAAATATTCTTCTTTATCAGTTTCCAACAATCACAATTTTAGGTCCCAGAAACAGAACCATTTGTTGTCACAGGGGCAGAACCAGGCTTCAATGCTATAGAAACGCACCAACAAAACCCTAACTATCGACCCTTTCGGAAACACCTGCGAAGCATATGAAGTATCACTCGAGGTAGAGGCAAGGGTGGTTATAGGAATCAAGTGTTTGCAACCTTAGCTAGGACACAGATCTTTGATTATAATACTTAATAAAACTCTTAGCACCGTCAGTTCCTTAATATGTAATCACTATTCACTTCATTGATACAACAGAGCTTCACAGTATTCACACCAATCTACAATATTGAAGCACTTAACATATACAAATGGATCAGAATGAGCATATCAAGCACTAAGCATGACTATCTAGATCATATATAAAATTCTCACATATGATAAGCACAAAGCAAGTAGATCTATCCAACTATATCCAAACACTTAGCAAAAGAAGGCATAAACTCATTAAGACAAGCACAAAGCATCATAACAAAGTGTTTATGTGGTTCACCCCTCTCTTGGGGCTATGCCCACCAACTCTTCTTCTTATATTCTTTGGTCAATCGGTTACAAGCACAGATCCATCAAAACCCTTACTCCACACAAGACAAAATATTTGCACAGCTCGCAAGACCCTTCTTCCTTGCGCTACAACACAAATCTTTCTATAGTCTCTCACAGGGGCTTGCACTCAGCTCTACAAGTCTTACAAAAGATGCACAAAGCCTTGATCACAAAGATTCAACTCTTGGAACTTAGCCTACATCACATAGATATATCATCCACTACTTATCTATATGGCCTAGACATCTATATATACATACAAAATAGGCCTAAACATGGGTAACCCATGGGCCGACATCCCAATCCCATTACATAATCCCAAAAACCCAAAAAGGACCCAAAAGTGGGCCGAGATCCAGTGATCTCCTTTTTGTCTTGCACTCCTCCTTCGACAAGCCGTCGAAGTACCAAAATAGGTCAACATGAACAAGAAACTCCCAAAACTTGGTCAAGTGCCAACAACTGCTCACAGAGCAGGTTGGAGTAAAACAAGCAGTCAGCAGAGGAATTCGCTCTGTGATGGGCTTAGTGAAAAAGGAGGAAGACTGTAATGCCCCATATTTTGACCTTGGGTAGTTAGAACATTATTGTTTGCTAATCTTAATAATTCAAAGTTTAGCATTGTTTGGAGTCAGTTAAACTTGGTTAGACATTGAGATGTGTACCTCTAGACATATTTGTATGCAATATAATTTACATATTCAATAAACATTCAATTAAATAGTTAATAACTTACTTTAATAGTTAATACATTAATTACTTATACTAGTGTACATGGGTAGAATATGTGTGCGTAGCTAGCGGACACATATCTCATGCATGT